>PVJL010005316.1:0-110788 GCA_004026885.1 Lyroderma lyra
ACACATGCAGTGGTTTACAACAGCACATGTTTATTATCTCTGTAAGTATTATTATCCACATTGCTGTAGGGGTAAACGCTGGGATGGCTCTGTGAGATTTTGTGCTTGGATTTTCACAGGCCCAAGTGGAGCTTGTTGTTGGCGGGCCTCCGATCATGGGACCTGGGAAGATCTCCTTCCAAGATCATTCAGGTTGGTGACAGGATCCAGTTCTTTGTACTAATAAGACTTGAGGCTCTGTTGGAATAAACGATCAAAACAAAAATAGATTTGTAAAATTGAAAAAGAAATTAAAAACAAAAAACAAAAATAGACTCACAGATATAGAGAACAACCTGGTACTCATTAGATGGGCTTTTTCTTACATTGATATGCTAGAAAAATATCATGTGAGGTTTCTTTTAAGGTACATGGATAATGATGTACATATTGTTTTGCCTCTTGCCCTTGTCATTTAATGAAATAAATGCAGAATCTTACTGTAAGAGCACATATTGATCCATCTCACTCTTTTAACTACTCCCAAGTATTCTAAAGTATGTATGTGCTGTAATTAATTTAACCTTTCTCCTCCTGATGGCATATAGACTTTCCTTTTGGTTTTTTGCTAGTATTAATAGAATGATATCACCATTAAGTAATATAAATTACTGGGCAAGTGTAGATGTTTTCTTATAGTAAAAACATGGAAGTGAGCATTGCGTTCAAGTGGAAATAATAGCGTGATGATCATATTTTTTTTGAACATTGCTCATGTTCTGTTTCAATAATGGTATACCAATTTATACTCTCACATATTAATATAGGAGAATATCCTAAACTTCACATTTTGTTTCATTGATTAATTTTTTTTTATTTTTCAATTATAGTTGATGTACAATATTATATTACTTTTAGGTGGACAACATGGTGATTAGGCATTTATATAACTTAGGAAGTGATCACCCTAATAAATCTAGTACCCATCTGACACCATACATAGTTATTGTGTTAATGACTATAGTCCTTATGTTGTACTTTACATCCCCATGACTATTTTATAACTACCACCTTGTACTTCTTAATCCCTTCCCCTTTTCCTGCACTGTCCCACTGGCAACCATTAGTTTATTCTTTGTACCTATGAGTTTGTTTCTGTTTTGTTCATTTATTTTGTTTTTTTCAGAGTCCACCCATAAGTGAAATCGATTTTGAATGTCGATCAGTCCTTTGTGTGGAAATGCCACTGTTCTTTCACTTTGTATTCATATGTTTTCTAATTATGTTATTAAAAATTAATTCCTTATTCATTAATTCATCATCCATATAAAGCAGGATTTTTGCACGATATCTTGAGTACTGGGGTATCTCTGTGGCAGTGTTTTAAAATTCTATGTCAATACAACTTTTTCCATTGGCTTTAAGAAGCAGGGATTTGGTCAGAAAGACTAGGTCCCAGGAAATAGTTTAGACAGGATACCTTCAGTTAGTGAGGAGCATAAGAAGGCCTGGAGTGGGGAGAGAAGAAATTTCCAGAGTCCAATGGAGAGACCACATACTAAACCAAGTCCAGCTAGCTCAGGGCAGGGTGGCAGTCAGGGTTCTGAATTCAGAGCTCAGCATATAGTGGAAAAGGCAACAGGAGAGAAGCTGTGGAATCTTGGAGGGTTCAAGACAATTTCCAGAAAAAGGACTGAATGAATCCTTTGCCCTGAGGACCCTATGGAAATAACTAGGGTGTGCCATGTTTGTAACATTCTGTGCCTTTTGTTGATTTTGCTGTTTAAAATGGTCCACAAGTACAGGCTGAAGGGCCATCTAGTGTTCCAAGGAGCCTGTGATGTGTGTTATGGAGAAAATATGTGTGTCAGATAAGCTTCATTCAGGTATGAATTACAGTGCTGTTGCATGAGTTTAACGTGAATGAATCAGCAATATATATTAAAGATGTCTTTAAATAGAAAAAAAGACTGCTTCTCTTGTAGTTTCTGAAAAAGATTACAGTTTACTTGTATTATTTTATCCTTCATGTTTGATGGAATTCACTAATAAAATTATCTGGGCTTAGTGATTCCTTTTTTGGGAAAGGTTTTAAACTATTAATCTCTTTGGTACATAGCTTTATGAAATTTTGCGACATGTATAAATTTTTGTAACCACCATCACATTCAAAATACAGATTGTTTAAATCAAAGAAATACACTGGTCTGTACTCTCCTAAACCATAGCCCTTGAAATCCCTGATCTTTTCCCATTATTTTAATTTTGTCATTTCAAAAATTTTATATAAGTGGGATCATACAGTAACCTTTGGATATTGCCTTGGTCCTAATTTTAGCGGTGAAGCTTTCATTCTTTCACAATTTAGTATGATGTTATCTATGGGTTTTTCATAAATTTCCTTTAGCATGTTAGAGAAGTTCTCTTATATTCCTAGTTTGTTGAGTGTTCTTATCATGAAAGGGTGCCAAATATTGTCAAATATTTTTTTCTGCATCTACTGAGATGATCATGATTTTTTTCTCTTTATTCTTATAATGTGGCATATATTACCTTGACTGATATTCTTTTGTTGAACTAGCCTTGCATTCTCATGATACAATCCAGTAAGTTATTGTGTATAATCTTTTATTTTTTACACACTGTTTGTTTCCATTTATGTTGTTCAGGATTTTTGCATCTACGTTCATAAGGGATACTGGTTTGTAATTTTTTTCTATAAGTTTCACCTTTATATTTGTGTGTCCATTAAGAAAGATTTAGAAGTATTATTTTATGCATCTTTCTTTTAAATTACATAGGAAACAAAAAGTAATTACACACCAAAAATACAATAATGCTGGATTTCATATTTACCTATGTTCATCAATACTCTTTATTTTTTCATAGAGCTTCTAAATTACTGTATAGTGTCTTTTGGTTTTGATTAACTTCAGAATTTTTTATAGTGATGAACCCTCTAAGGTGATTGAATAGCTTATCTTTAGTTCACTTGGATTTTATCATGCACATTCTAGTCATCTGCTAATTATAAAAGCTGTGTTTCCTATTTTTCAATCCCTATCCCTTTGATTTCTTATGATTCTTACTACTTTACTATGTAAAATTTTTATTAAAATGTTGAATAGAAATGGTGATAGCAGGTCTCTTTGTCTGCTTCTCAGTTTTTAAGTAAAAGCTTTTAACATTTCCACATTATGTATGTAATTTTCATATTGGGTTTTTTGTTTTGTTTTGGTTAGATAGCCATTATCAGATCCAGTAACATATCTTATTTATGACAAATGAATGCTTATTTTTATAAAATATCTATTTCAATTTAGACAAGATTTTTCTTGTTTAATCTATTAATGTCAATGTGGTATGCTAGACTAGCCTGTTTGGCCTCAGCACTCTTCCTTCCACTCCCCCTGCTCCATTCTCTCTTATACCTGGGCTGAATCTGCAAATCCTAGATTCTCCAACATTTAGCTGTTATCTCACTTCAAGCAAAAGGAGGCACCAATAGGAGGTTTTCAACCAGAAGGACAGGAGCAACCCAAATTTTCCTTTCCCTTTCTCTGTACCGGGTGGCTTCTCTTTCAGTGGCTTCACCCTCTCCTTAGTTCTGGCCCCCATCATATTGGCCCACTATGGTTCTAGATCCTGTTGACACCAACTTCTAGGCTCCAGGAACCCAAAGTCAGGAGTGACATCATCCTGTTGCTAAGTATTAGGTTTTCTATGCCTTCCCTGTGTGACTTTTTCATCCCTTGAGTAACCAATACATTGCATTAAATTTCTTCTGGGTTAAATGTAGAGAGAATTTTCTGTGTCTCAAGGCAATCCTTGTCTGTTATATGTGGCCAACTATGTTTATGTTTATTTTTATTTTTTGCACATGGCATAGAAAAATATATTCAAATTGTAAAATTTTTAGCCATACACATAAAGTTCTGTAATACTACCTGTGAGATACAGCCTAAGTGGTATTAAGAGGGATGATCACAGCTTTGTGAAACAAGAAATATTCAAGAAAATAGAGAATGAATAACATATTAAACCTAAAGTTTAAATAGAAGGTAAGAAATAATGAGGTTAAATGTAGAACTAAGAAAATAGAAAACAGTAAAGCCAACTAACCAAAGCCAGTTCTAAAATTGTAGAATTTAAAATTTACAAGTATTATCAATTACAAAAAAAAACTAGAAATAAGTGACATTAAATAAAATTGTCCAAAATATAGGTGCAGACGATATTTAATATGAGAACACCATAAATATGTTTTACCATTCCTTCAAGGTAACCATAGGGGTAGGTCAGGGAGGAAAGGTTCTTCCTACAGAAGTATTTCAGATGATAAACTCACAAGGAATGATAGAATTAGAGAATTACCATCCTGCGGCCTCTAATTGGTTAATGGATAAAGGTAATGATCATCAATAACTGCTAACATCACCACAAAGGGAGACATGCACACATTATATTCTTCATGATAAAAGTGCACAGTGTCACCTGTGAAGTGGTCTTGAAAATAAACAAGCAAAAACCTACCAAATGTTAGTGTGATGAAACTTCTACCTCTAACTATTGAAGTTTTGATGATGAGTGTCATTTATGTTGGATTCATTATATTCTCTTCTATACTGATATATACCTTGATAATTTCTCTAATGAAAATGTTTATTATAAATATCATGTCTTTATACCACATTTCCTTTATCTATTTATCCACTGATAATCATTTAGGTTGCTTACACTTCTTGGTTATTGTGAATAATGCTGCAATGAATGTCGGGCTGCAGATATCTCTTCAAGATCCTGATTTCAATTCATTTGGATAAATATCCAGAAGTGGGATTGCATATACTTAAAATTTTGTTATAAGAGTATACGAAATGTTATGTTTTTAAAAGCCCATAAACAAAACACATTATGTCTTTAAATTTTAAATTCCAAGTTAAGTGGACCAGTTTCTAGAGAAATGTAATTGACCAAATTGCTCCAGGCAAGCAATACAAACTGAAACTCTAACCTATGTTCCATTCCCCTTCAAAATATTACAAGACCAGCCAGATTTGGAATGCAGTTGTACGAACTAGTCAGGGAAAAACTAATTGCCATCTTACACAAACTTTTCCAAGCCATACCAAAAGATGGGCTATCACTAAACTCATTTTAGCAGGTATGCTGACTTTATACAAAGACCAGATAAAGATACCCCAAGGGAAAAAATCACATGAACCAAGCACACTCATGTAGAAGCATCTATCCTAAATAAATTCATAGCATGTCCAATATAATGATAAACAAATAGGCTGAGTTCAAGAAATGCAAAGATATAACATTTAAAAAAGCTGTCAGTTGGAATTTCTCTACATTAATAGATTAGAGGATAAAATGCATTTGATCATGTGCAGAGGTGCAGAAAAAGCCTTTGAAAAAATATTTAACACCAATTCACGGTAAAAACTTTTAGTAAAATAACATTTGAAGAAAATGTCTACTTCTAAAAATCTATAGCACACTTAGATAAATGTGGAATGTTATGCACATTCTCATCAAAGTCAGGACAAAGACACAGATGTTATGATACCATATCTACTGTTTAAAAGTGGACTAGAATGCATAATTAGAGGAATAAGATTATCAAAATAAATAAGAGGAAGAATATAGAAAAGACAGAGATAATAAATAGTGACACTATGATCTTCTAATTAGAAAATCCAAAGGAATCAGTGCTCAAAATACTCAAATGAACAAAAGACTCCAAAAGCTACTGTATGGGAGATTACTATACCAAAATCAAGAGCCTGGTACAAAAGCAGTAACTAATTAGGATAATTAATAGAAAATATCCCAATAATAACAGTAGCAATGTCCAAATTTTACCTAAAAAGATACCTAACAAAAATGTACACAATCTTTTTGGAGGTGACTATAAAAATGTGCAGATAATCTTAGGGAAAGAAGCCCCAAGTAAATACAGGAGTGCTCTGTATTTATTCATGACAAGAATATGGTAAAGATGTCAATTCTTCTTGAATAATTTAGGGATTTATTACCTGTTCTGGACTGAATGGTGTATTGCACCACTACCCACAACAATTCCATATGTTGAAGCCCTAATATCCAGTGTGACTGTATTCAGAGACAGGGTCTTTGGGGAGGTAATTAAGGTTAAATGAGGCCATAATGGTGGGGCCCTAATCCAATAGGGCTGATGTACTTATAAGAAGAGGAAGAGACACCAGAAATCATTCTCTTTTTCTCTCTACATTTACAGAGAAGAGTCCATGTGAGGACACAGCAAGAAGATGCCCATGTGCGAAGCCAGAAACAGAGCTCTTAATAGAAAGTCAATCTACCAGCACCTTAATCTGGGACTACTAGTCTCTGGAACTGTGAGAAATAAAAATTTTTTTTTTGTTGTTAGGTAACCCAGTCTGTGGTATTTTGTTAGGGCAGCCAGAGCTGATAAATATGCTGCCTCACGTATTAGCTTCCAAGATGGCTACGAGATTTGGGTTGCTGTTTCTGGAATTCAACCCTGAGAAAGTATAAAAGGAATGAAAGAAACATATCGGCAACAGCAAAACAACATAAATGAAAAACTCTTGGGAGAGACTAAGTCTGTATTGAACTAGAACCTGTGTGTGAGCATGCCCTGAAGTTGATACTTGTCTGTAGCCTGCAAGACAGGCAGATGACAGGATTGGTTGGAGGAAAGATTGTAAAGTTCAACCCTTGTTTCTTTCAGTGTGCCCTGGGACAATGAAGTTCTACTGCTTCATTGATGAAACCCAAGGCAGCTCCTCAGAGCTGGTGTGCCAGGGTAATATCAGGTTGGTACTAAGGGTGGGTTTGTTTGAAACAGGATGAGTTCAGAGGCTGTGCAATAATCACCTGAAATCTCTGTAGAAGGTTGGGACTGACTGAACTTTCAAAACATTTTAAAATTATCATCAAATATTAAGAATGGTAAGAATGCATCACATAACAAGGGTAGGTATTCTTTCCTGAAAACACAAACACACACACACACACACACACACACACACACACACACTTGTTAGAGAAATGAGTATATTTTTTACTATGAGTGAGGGTCAAAAAATAAAATAAAAGTCACTGCACCCACTGAGCAATGTTAGATAATGTGAAAAGATCTGAGACTCACAAAATCATGCAGCTCAGCCTCTTCCCCTTAGAAAGGAGATCTTTTAGAGTGGAAGGTTTCCAAAAGTCTTAAGTTTGGCTGGCAAACAAATGCTAGGGGCCAGTATTTTTCCTTATAGCCCACCATCCATCCTGGGACCCTTCCTTGCACTGCGACTTCCCCATCTCAAATTTAACTTGGGATTTCTTACCATTTTCTGCAAGGTTTAGCAATAGGGAAAGAGCTCAGAGCTTTCAGAGAATTGACGTGGTTTTTTTGTTTGTTTTTGTTTTGTTCTGTGTATTTTTTCAGGAAGTCTTTTAAAAAGCAGCCAGCAGCAAGACACTCAACTCCCTGCCTGCGCCAGGAGGACTAACAGGACGAACCCCTCCAGAACAGAAGGGCTGGCACAGAACCCCCACTCCCCCCACCCCCTGTGCTGCACTCAATCTCGAGAAGCCCAGGGCAGAGCTGTCAGCGTGATGTGCTGACTGACTTACACCTCCAGGTTTTCAGGTCTGAGGGGTGCAACATCAGATCCTCTGACCGGAGAGACGATGCTGAAAGTCAAGGTGTGGCCTCTTAGAACTAAGAGAACATAGCCCCCCTCCCTCGCCCCCCATGTCCCCCAGCACAAAGAAGACCCCACAGAACGTGGCCTCAATCCACCCCGCACTGAGGCCCGAGGCTCGCTCTTAAGCCTAACACCCCTCAATTCTGTCTCCAGGAATGAAGACTTTGATCTGAGACTGGTAGACTCAGATCAAAGAGAGAAAAATCGCAGGCTTTATTCGGAGTCAAGGAGAGAGCCCTGAGTGAGTATGCAGGTACTCTCCACCCCTCACAAACCCTTGTGGTCTACTTCGGGAGGCCCTGGGCCTGGCCGTCAGACTCCAGAAGTGGGGGTCTTGGTTTAAGGAGGGTGGTCACATGAGTGAGAACTGAAAACCCTAATTGTCCAGGATGAAAAGGATCCCATAAAACCTTGCTCTTGTTGTCAGCTCTGAAAGACCCCAGCAGGGGTGGCCTGCTAAGGTTCTCTTCCTCATTCCCTTAAAGGTGTCAGGGAGGGAAGGTGACTGGTGTAAGGAGTTTAGCTTCAGAGCTGCAGAGGGGAGGAGGCCAGGCCCTGTCAACAGTAGACATGATGGTCCTAAATGTGAAGGAGATTCTCCACCTTAGATTACAGGGGACCCCACAGAGCCTAAACTTGCCAGCCCCAGGTCACCCCAGGTGGAGCTGGCAGGCTGCAGCCTAAGGTTCGTTCTACCTTGCTCTGCAGGGCTCTTAGGGGGCAGGCCAGTAGAACAGGAGCCCTGGGGGGTTCCTAGAACACTGCCCTCAGAGCCTGCAGGGGTGACCTTGATTAAAGCCAAGGAGGAATCTCCCTGCTGAAGGTGCACACACCATCTTACTCCTCCTCCAGCTGCTGGCATCAACCACTGTCCTGCCCACACTGGTGTCAGCTGTCCCTGACCAGTGTCATCATGCCTTGGGGCCAGAAGAGTAAGCTCTGTGCCCCGGGGAAAAGGCTAGCAGGCTCGAGGTGAGACTTAGCGTCTCCAGGATACTCAGGCCACTGCAGCAGGGGACAAAGAACCCTTTTCTTCACCCTCTCCTCCTTTTGGTGGCGACCCTCAGAGCCCCCCTGCTGCTAGGTCAGTTAGCAAACCTCAGAGGTCTCAGAGAGCCCCCTTTGCTACCACTGCATCTGCAAGTGTTTCATGCACAAGATCTGAAGGTGCCAAGAGCCAAGATAAGAAAACACCGAGCACTTCCCAGGCCCCGCCCAGCACTCACTGTTCTTGCAGAACCTCTCTAGGTGAGAAGGCAATGCACTTGGTTCAAGTCATATGAGGGAGCCCATAACAAAAGAAAGCATGATGAGTCACGTCATCAAAAGGTACCAGAAGCACTTCCATCAGATCATTAGGAAAGCCTCTGAGCTATTGGTGCTGGCCTTTGGCATTGATGTGAAGGAAGCCAGCCCTACCAGGCACTGCTACGCTCTCGTCAGCAAATCGCAGCAGCCTGGATGGGAAGCTAAGGGGTGAAGAGATCATGCCCAGGACAGGCTTCCTGATGACTCTCCTCTGTGTGATCTTCATGAAGGGCAACTGTGCCACTGAAGAAGATATCTGGGAAGCACTTAATGTGATGGGTATATACACTGGAAAGAAGTACTTCACCCATGGGGGGCCCAAGAAGCTCATCATTCAAGATTTGATGAAGCTCAAGTACCTGGAGTACCAGCAGGTGCCCAACAGTGATCCCCCACATGATGAGTTTCTGTGGGGTCCAAGAGCCCATGCCGAAACCAGCAAGATGGAAGTCCTGGAGTTCTTCGCCAAGAAGCATGATGCGGTCCCCAGTGCCTTTCCATCCTGGCATGAAGGAGCTTCACAAGATGAGGAAGAGAGAGCACGGTCACAGCCAGGGTTCGTACTGGCACCATGGCCACTATGCTTTCCAGGGTTGGCCTCGGCAGCTTCTCCCACCAACAGTGAAATCTGAGGCACTTTTCTTGCTTTGTGCTTGAAACGGGGCTTAGGGTGATGCTGGAGAGAACACAGCACGTATCGAGTTTTGTTCCTGTTCTACACAAATAACATAGGTTAATCTTGTTGTTGTTCAAAGTTTTCAAATGTTCTTTAAAAAATCTTAAATTAGATTCAGAATCTAAGTGTAGGAATAATATTGGTTACATATTTAATGTTGTTTATGAGGTTTAAGAATAAGAGTTTTGCTGACTAATAGGACAAATGGGGTAACCTTCCATCTTCTCTAGTGATTTCGAAGAAAATAATAGGGCAATGGAAAAGACACTTCCTTAGACATGAGAAAGAAGTTAGTAGGAAAGTAGTTGGGATTGAAAAATAGAAAAAAAAGTACAAGATGGTACTTTTGGTTTCCCTTATTCCTTGTATTCTGTTGTTCCATAAAATAAAAGTTATATACCTGCATTTACTTCGTTTATTCAAGCATAGAGGAGAAATTAAATCATAAGAAGTTGCTTACAGGTATTTTTTTTTATTCCTCAAAAATTGAGCATTGGCTCTCAGAAAGTTTCCATGGTAGTATGGGTGATGCCTATAGAACTATAGAGGCTAGCAGCAGGTTCCATATGAGGAAGATGGGGCCATAAGACAAAAAAGGATGAGGAAGGGAGGAGGGGAGGCCCAGATAGAGCTGTCAAGTGTAAATGGCCCGAGGCAAGGAAATTTGGGGTCTTGGGAAGCCTCAAGTCCTTCAATCGGAGGTCATTTTAAGTTAAGTTGGGTGGTGGGTCAAAGGAAGGTGTGAGGGTGGTGAGTTAGGGCCAGCCTTGAGTGATGGGTCTCCTAGTTGAGAAACTAAGCTTCCAATGGAGAACTGTGTTTAGCAGTTACTGTGAGATGGTGGACAAACAGCAGAGAAGTCTCCGCCTGGGGCAAGGATGGAGATGCCTGGGCTTTTAGCTCAGTGAAGGTCAACACAGTACACAGACAAGGTACTTTCTCCCCATCATCTCCAGGGAATTTCTGATACATGAGGGTAATACTTCCTTGAGGTGGGGTGCCCAGAAGCCACTGTGTTGGCACTTTTTGCCCTGGGCTGGGGTAAAACAGAGCCTGCTCCACAAAAAGGGCATTTTAACTAGGTTATCTTGAGTAAAATTTGTCAAGTTCTAAAGGAGAGCTTGGTTTTGGAGGGGTGAAATGAATGAAAATAAAGGTGATTTGGATTAAAGGGCAGCTGGGAGGGAGGAAAATGTTGGTTCTTGACACAGTTTGGGAGCTATTGAGTTGAGGATTCCCCAACATCCAAAATAAATAATATATACCCAAAGATGGTTTGCTAAGGTTTATTTTTTTCTTGCAAAGCAGAACTTTTTACTTACTTGGTGTTCAGTGTCCTATAGCACTGTATATTCTCAAATACCTCCTGGATTAAAGCAACAACAAAATAAAACAAACAAAAAAATCTCTGTAGAAGGGTTGGTATTATCTGGGATCAAAAATAATCATAGCAATAATTGCCATTCTTCAAACTGTCAATGTGCACCAGTCACTATGCCAGGTCCTTTACGTACATTATACACATCCCAACGGTTCTAGAAGACACAATATATCAAACCCACTTCACTGACAAAGAATCTGAGGCTCATGGAATTTGGTAAGGTACCGAGTTCACACAGCTAGTGACAGGGCTGGGACTAGAGCCCTGGTCCGAATCCCTCTAGAACCCACACTGTTCCACTCCGCCCAGCCTTATGCCTATTAATTCATTTCTCTTCTCACTATCTGATGTTTCTTAGAAGGGAAAAACAAAAAGGCTGTAGCCAAAGTACTAGGATCAGGCCTAAAGAAGGGAGGTGAAATGAGACTCAAACATAATTTGGGGATCGTCTGGGGGCTTCGTTTCCCTGGGAGCCTCCTGCTTCTTGCCTCAGGGTTCCCTGACAGCTGGCTCTGCCCTGGGCCAGCACAAGAGTCCTGTCCCTGCTGTTCCTGCATTACCCCAGGTCTTTCCCAGTGTGCTTCTTGTCCAGACTGGAACCTGACCTGCCAGCCAGCTCTTCCCTGCATCACCCCCTGTGAACAGACAGCCCATGTCCCCTGCCTTCCCCGATTTAGAGCATCCCAACACCTTGCAGATCCTGCCCCTCACTGGGGACCTTCTGAGAGCAGCAGCCCCTTGCACGTAATTGTTCCTTCGCACAGTGACATTTACACACCTCCTCATCCAAGTAGTAAAAAAAAAAAAATCACAATTCCCCTTCCTTACTACATCCCTCCAAATTCACCCCTCTCCTCAGAAGTAACTAAAATTAAAAATTTGTGTGTTATTTTAAAATTTATTCTAGACTTTTCCTTACATAGATGTGTTATAAAAATACACTGTGAGTTTTTAATATTCATGGGTAGTAGTGTAGATCATGTTCTGCCTCTTGCCCATGTCACTGAATAAAATGTATGCAAGCTCTTTCCATGAGAGCATATATAGATCCAGTTCACTCTTCTTAACTACCCCCTAGGACTCTAAAATGTGTATGTGCCATAATTAATGTAACCAGTCTCCTTCTGGTGGACATATAGGTGATTTTTCATTTGTGACTGTGATTAATAGAACTGAAATATAACAACATTGAACATGGAACTTGGGCAAATATGTACGTTCCCTTATAGGAAAGACAGCAAAGTGCAAATTTGACTAGAGTGGACACAATGTGATGATTGAAAATTTTTATGAATATTGCTGAAATAAAGCTGTACCGATTCATATTGTCACACAGTAATTCATAGAAGTAACTCACACTCATGGGCATTTCAATTACCAGCCTTTTAAATTTTGGTCAAACTTTTGGGTGACAATATATTGTCTTACAGGTATTTTAATTTCCCTGTTTTCTAAGTAGGTTGAGCAGAAAATTAGCTTAATCTTTTATTCATAGAAAACAGGATTTTTTCAGTGGTACTTTGAGTAACAGAATTCCTCTGGGCATGCTTCAAAATTCTGACATGTCAGTAAGCTTTTTTCCTTTACTTCAAGAAAGAATTCCATTAGAATGACCAGGTACCAGGGAATGGGTCCAGACAGAACACTATCATCTAGTGAAGAACATCACGGGGAGAACGCAATGATCATGGTCCATTACAGGGACCATCAAGTCCAGGCAGCAAAGACCCTTGAAGGCCAGGATTCCATGACACAACCTGTATCTAACTGCTACAGTGATTGAAACATTTAAACATGAGGCTTCTTATTCCAATTTAAGCCTTCCTCAGAAATCCAATCCATGAAGGCAGGCAAGTTTGGGTGAGGAGGAGACGGTAAGCCCATTATCCTGTCCACTTGGCACCCCTTTATTCCTCTCAGGACAGTAAGCCCTGGAATCCACACGACTCTGGGGTTCCCTAAGCATGACTAAGAAAAGCTGGGTGCTAAAAAACCCTTCTGTGATCTTTTGGGGTCTTGTTTTTAAGCATTGATAGTTGGGACCAAAATGGCTAATCTGCTCTCACTATTGAGGCAAGACTATTCTGAGTACTATTCTGATGGCTCATGAATTCTGTGGTTTTCGACTCTGACTGGTGGGAATAGGAACTATTGCCAGCCTTGAGCGAGCTCTGAAGTTTATGTAGCTCTCATCTCCCAGGTAGTTTGTCTTGTGAACTCTAGCCACCTTGGCTTCCCCAAATTCAAAGCTCCATCTCTTCAACTCAAGGAAATAGCAAGCTCTGCCTGGGTTCCCATTAAGGTCTGGGAATCTTCTTAAGGTAGTAAGCTGGGGCAGTCATAGGGTTCACTTCTCAAGTTTCCCAAATCTCAGGGAAACTTCATTATATCTGTAGTGCCTTGCAAACCACTATTTCACATATTCTTCATCTCTATTGTTTTTGTTGTCATTGTTATTTTTAGCAGGAAAATAAATAAAGTCCTGATACTAACTTTGACTGGAAGCAGATCTTGCCTCTTCTAAAATTCCATATAAGTGGAACCATATAATTTGTTCTCTTTTGTGTGTGACTTCTTTCACTTAGCATGTTTTTGAGTTTTATCCATGTTGGAGCATGTCGAACAGGTTTCTTCTTTCCTTACTGAGCAATATTTCTTTCTTGGGTTGTATTCCACGGTATAAGTATTCCACAATTTGTTTACACATTCACGAGGAGGTGGTTTTCTGGATTGTTTCCAGTTTCTACCTATTATGAATAGATGTTATATGAATATTCATGTTCAAGTCTTTTTGTAGACCTATGTTTGCATTGGGTAAATTTTTAGAGGTGGAATTTCTGGGTCCTAGGGTAAGTGTATGTTTAATTTTGTGAGAGACTGCTAGAATAATTTTCAAAGTGGATGCAACATTTTGCTCTCAAACAAAAAAGTATGTTTATTTTGTTTGCTTTATATCCTAATTAACATTTTATGGCATCGATCTTTTTATTTGTAGCCATTCCAGTGGGTAAATGGTTTTGTCTTACTGTGATTTTAATTTGAATGTTGTTGATGTGCTTGAATATTTTTTCAAGGGTTTACTGGCCATTTATTTATCTTCCACACAAGTCTTCTGCCTATTTTTACTTTTTTTCTTTTTCTTTCTTTTTTTTTTTATTCATTTTTATTGTTAGACTTATTGGGGTGACATCTGTTAGCAAGGATTACATAGGTTTCAGGCATACAATTCTACAGTGCATTGTCAGCTTGTTGTGTAATAAGATCACCACCTAATGTGACTTCTCTTTCCATCACCTTATATTTAGCTTCCCCCCCTCCTCTCCCACCCCCTCCCCTTTCTCCTCCCCACCCACTCCCCTTTCTCCCCACCCTAACCCACTCGTCTCTTTTTTTCTTTTTATTATTAAGTTGTTGAAGTTGTTTATATATTATGACTACAAGTCCTTTGTAAGATATATGTGTTGTACATGTCTTATGAGAGTTGCTGGCTTGCTTATTAATTAATTTTCTTAATGATACATTTTATTGAACAAATATGTTGAATTTTGTTTTATCATTTTTTTTTCTTTTACGTTAGTATTTTCTGGCTTTTGTCTAAGAATCTTTGACTACTTCCAGCTCATAAAGATATGCTCCTATGTTGTCCTTAGAAGTTTTAATCTTATCTATAAGTTTTAGGTTTATGATCCAACACAAATTAATTTTTTTTTACTGATTCAGGCAGTGACCAAGGTTTGTGTTTATCCAGTTGCTCCAACTCTTTTTGTTGAAAGGATTTTCACTTCCCCATTAAATTAATTGCTACTTTGGTGAAAAATTAATTGATCGTGTAAATTTGATTCTATTTCTGGATTCTCTATTCTGTTTCACTAATCTATTTGCCCGTCTTTAGGATAATCACTGACTAAACTACGGCATTTTTATTATAAATGTTAAAGCCCAATGATACCTTTGTTTACTTTTTTGAAGATTCACTGGCAAGTCTCTGAAACCCCACCTCACCCAAATTGCAGGCCACAGAAGCTGCTTCCAGTGGCTTTTTCCTACAAATGACCTGTTTTGGTTCATGCTGCAGACTTTCCTAACAATATTTCTGGCCATTGCATACCCTGTACCTCTTGCTATGCAGCTCCAAACCTGGCAATAGCAGCAGTTGGCTTCAGTTTACAACTTACCTCTCTCAGGCACTTCCAAATCCAGCACATGGGGCAACAATCTGCAGATCAAGTGGCCTCAAGCAGGACACAGGCATCAGCTGACCTTGGCCTGCAGCAGAGTTCCTCCCATGAGGCCCCAGAATCAACACACCCATGCCCAGCTTCAAATCACACCAGAGTCATCACCCAACCATCTCCACAAATGACACACCCAAAGGGCAGACTGGGCAGGCACAAAGCCCTGCTAAAGAAAATTCTGCTCTGTAGGGTCAGCTCCTGCACAACAACTCCACTGTAGTCATGGTCAGTCCTCATGGTCATTGAGCCTGAGGGTCAACTCCTCCACTGACATGCAAATAGCAACCAAGGCTCAACTACAGCAGAAGGGCACATACATCCCAAACAAAGGACACACCTGCACTTCCTGGTTCTGGTGACCAAGGAGACTGCACCACTGGGACTCACAGGACAGTAACTACGTAAGGCAACATTACTAAGACTGGGAGACATAGAAGTACTACCTAAAACATAGAAAATAACACAGGGAGATAGCCAAAATTGGGAGTAAAACAATGTCCCAAAGTAAAGAATAGTAATAACGCTCCAGAAAAATAACTAAACAAAACGAAGACAAGCAATCTACCAGACGCAGAGTTCCAAACACTGGTTATAAGGACACTCAGTGATCTCATGGAGAACTTCAACAAAGAGATAAGAAACATAAAAATAGAGATAGAAAACATAAAAAATAACCAGTCAGAAATAAAGAATACAATAACTGAAATGAAGACTACATTAGAGGTTATCAATAGTGGATTAGATGAAGCAGAGGATTGAATCAGTGATTTCGAAGACACGGTAGCAGAAAACACCCAATCAGAACAGCAAAAAGTAAAAAGAATATAAAAAAAATGAGTATCACTTAAGAGGCCTCTGGGAGCACATCAAGGGTATCACTATTCACATTACAGGGGTACCAGAAGGAGAAGAGAAAAGAGCAAGGGATTGAAAACTTATTTGAAGAAATAATGACTGAAAACTTACCTAACCTGGTGAAGGAAATACATATACAAGCCCTGGAAATTCAGAGTCCCAAACAAGATGAACCCAAAGAGGCCCGTGCCAAGACACACTGTAATTAAAATGCCAAATGTTAAAGACAAAAGGAGAATCTCAAACGCAGCAAGACAAAAGCAGCTAGGGGCCCCCGTAAGACTGTCACTGATTTGTCAACAGAAACTTTGCATGCCAGAAGGGATTGGCACGAATTATTGAAAGTGGTGCAAAACAAGCAACTACAGTCAAGACTACGCTACATAGCAAATCTATTATATAGACTCAAAGGACAGATAAAGAGTTTCCCACGCAAGACAAAGCTAAAGGAGTTCATCACCTCCAAACCACTATTATAAGAAATGTTAAAGGGACTTCTTTAAGAAGAAGAAAAAAGAACAAAAATATGAATAATAAAATGACAATAACTACATCTCTATCAACAACTTGCAATGTAAATGGTTTAAATACTCTAATCAAAATACATAGAACAGCTGAATGGATAAGAAAACATGACCCTTATGTATGCTGCCTACAAGAGACTCACTTCAAAGTGGAGGACACACAGACAGAAAGTAAAGGGATGGAAAAAGGTATTTCATGAAAATGGAAACAAACAAACAAAAAGTTGAGGTAGCAATATTATACCAGACAAAGGCCTATAACAAGAGACAAAGAAGGACCTGGTAATTTTACTTCTGGGTATTTATCCAAAGAAATGCAAAGCACTAATTCAAAAAGACATATGCATCCATGTGTTCATTACAGCATTATTTACAATAGCCAAGATATGGAAGTAACCTAAGTCCATCACCAGATGAATGCATAAAGAAGAAGTGGTGCATATGTACAATGGAACATTAATTAACAATAAAAAAGAATGAAATCTTGCCATCTGCAACAACATGGATGAACCTAATGAGTATTATGCTGAGTGAAATAAGTCAAAGACAAATACCATATGATTTTAGTTATATGTGAAATCTAAAAAACAAAATAAACAAAAACCCAAAACAAACAAATACAAAGATGCAGAGAACATTTTGATAATTACCAGATGGGAGGGACTGTTGGTAGATGGATGAGGTGGGAAGGGATTAAGAAGTACTAATTGGTAGTTACAAAATAGTCATGGAGATGTAATGTATAGCATAGTGAATATAGTCATTAATATTGTAATAACTATATATGATGTCAGATGGGTACTGGATTTATCAGGCTGAGCACTTCATAAGTTATGTAAATATTTAATCACAATGTTGTACACCTGAAACTAATAACATTGCATGTTAACTGTAATTGAAAAACAAAAAGTATTAAAAAAGAATTTTATAAAGACAAATAAAAAAATTATTAAATAAAAATAGGTCATGGAGGGTAGTCACAGGGAGAAACAAAAAGGGTTCACTGGTTCACTGGCTAACATATTTTCTTTATTTTCCACATAAATTTTGGAATCAGCTTATTGATTTCTATTATAAGAAAAAGCAGCTGTGATTTTAGTAAGGATTATTTTGAATCTATGGAATTATTTCCTTTCTTCTTGCAGTTTCAATTTCTCTATTGAAATGTTTAGTTATTCCTTCAATATGTTTGTGTTTCCTTTAAATCCTTGGACACATTTGTAATAGGTGTTTTAAAGTCCTTGTTTGCTATTTTAATGATCTCTGATTTTTTTTTCCTAATTACAGGTTTTATTTTCCTCTATACGGGTCATATTTTCTTGCTTGCTCCCATACCTAGTAGTTTTTCATTGTATTTTAGCCATTATGGATGCTAAATTGTGAATGTTATTGTCCTTAATAAAAAGTTCAGGCAAGCAGTTAATTCATGTACCCATCATACTGTTCCCTTTGAAGCCTGTTTTCAAGCTTTGTTAGGATGCTGTATGGTAGCCATTATTCTCGACCTACATTAGCCATATTCCTGCAGCTTAGACTTGTCTGAGACTCCACTGAATTACTTTGGGTGTTCAGAGGACTCTCCCCTCAGGCTATTCATTACTTAAAAGTCCCCCAGCCATGTTTGTCCTCCAATGGTGGTTCAGCTAACTGCTCTTGGTTATCTTTTTAATTCCCCTGGTAGTTGTTGTTTGCCCAGCTTCATGGAATCCTGCCTTCACATGAGCAGCTTAATGCTCAGAGAAAGGCCCAAAGGGACCCTTCTACAGAATCTGAAGTATTAACTCTCTTCTCTCCAACAACATGCCGTAAAAATTTCAGCAGACTTAACTATTCCCAAGCTCTGATCACTGTGTCGTCAGTTCAGTGAGTCCACTATGCTCTCTTTTGGCTTATCCTTCCTGCAACACAATCTAGACATTGCCACCAAGCAGAAATACAGGGTGATTTGGGAAGCTTACCTCATTCTCTCCTTATTTTAAAGGATCATAATTTTGTGCTCTTTTCTGGTCACTTCACACATTCTTCTTATTTTAAAAGCTGTTTACAGCAACCAGAATGGGAAGTCCTCAAGATTTTTTTTATAATGGCAATTTAAAAAATATTTTATTTCAAACAACTTTTAGACTTATAGAAAAGTTGTAAAAATAGTAGAGTTTCAATATATCCTTCACCCAGCAGCCTGCAATGTTAACATCTTAGATAACTGTCATGCAATGGTCAGAACCAGGAAATTAACTTTGTCCTAAGAGCATTAACCGAACAAACTACCTCGTTCAAACTTCGCCATTATTTCCACTATTATCCTTCCCAAGGATTCTAATCAGTGTCCCACATTGCATTTAGTTGTTATTTCTCCCTGGACTCCTGCAATCTACAACCATTCCTCAGCCATTCCTTGTTTGTTTCATGACACTGACAGCCCCAAAAAGTATTGATCAGTTGTTTTGCTGAATGTCCATCAATTTGGGCCTGTCTGATGACTTCTCATTATCAAACTGAGTTCATACTTCCTTTGAAAAGAAAACCCATAGAAATGGTGCCATGTCTTTCTCAGTGTACCATATCACAGGGTTCATAATTTCAATTTATTTTATTACTGGTGACAGGTGACATTGCTCTTATCACTTGGTCAAGGTGGTCTCTGCTGGGAGTTTCCACTGTAAATTTGCTATGATTTCTCCTACTGTCAACAAATACCTTGGGGATAGATGCTTGAGACTGTGCAAGTATGTCCTCTCCTCAAACCCAGATTCTAGCACCCATTAACAGATCAAGAATGCAATAATCATCACTGTAGTACTTGCCTAATAGTGGTTTCTCTCTCCCTTCTTTATGCAGTTGTTAATTGCAATTCCACTACAAGGAGGAGCTGTCCTGTTTCTTCTATTATATATGTAATCAAGTATTTATTTATATCATTATGGACTCATGAATTTCTTACCCTTTTAGTTATAATTTGATACTAGCATTATTTATTTTGTTGCTTAAAGCTTTGGCCATTAGGTGCTGCTTCCCCTAATGTTGTAGTCTTTAAAAAATGTTCTACCTCCCCATATCTTTCCAAAACTTTGTTGTTGTTTTTTTTCTGGTTCCACAGGATGTTCCAAGCTCAACTTAGTTTTCCCTGTCCCAGCACTGGAAGAATGACTTCTCCAAGGATCTTGGTTCCTTTTATAGAAGAATGATGATTAGAAACCAAGATCTTGGCACTAGGTATGCTAATTTCTACTGGAATGTCATTGTTTCTAGGCCCTCTCAGCAGATAAGGCTGAGATATATTTGTACATTAACCCATGTATACACACACACATATTTTTATACCTTTCAGTGTGTGTAATGAGTTTATTCTGATACCTCAGATTCCAATTGAACACTTCAAGAATCATTTTATTCTTCCCACTTTCTTTGTTGGTAATTTCTTCCTCCAACAGTAATAAATCTAGTTTCATTATTTACAACCTATTTACTTATTTATTCAATTCCAGTATACACATAGATTAGTTTCAGAATGTCTTATCAACACTCTATGAGAAACACATTTACTGACTACAATACAACATTTATTCAATTCCTTTTATCTTTATCCTTTCACACACAGTTAAGTTACTATTTTCTTAAGTTATTTTGGTTGCTTCTTTTCCCCTTACCATCAGCATGGTCACACCATTACTTTTTACTATAGCTAAATTGATTCTTTAATATTTGTATCCCATGCTAAGTTCCCCTACATCCTGATTGATTTTAACTATTTATTTATTTATTTATTTATTTTTATACAAGATGTGAAAAGAAGAATAAAAACAAAGAGGAAAAATGATATATTTTTTAGTATATCTCTACTCCTCTGAACCTTTCTAGATCAGCTTAGTTTTAGAGCATTATCTATAAATAGTACGTAGACAACTTTGTAACTTTTGCATATGGTTATGTTTTCTTTTAAAATTTTCTATTGATTAGGAAACTGCCTACTCTATTTTAATTCTAATAATAGTTTCTGTTGTTTCTTAAAGCGTGCTAAATTCACAGTGAAGCACTGAAGCATTACCTAATGATTCCTCTACCCCAGCCCCACCCATAAATTTGAGTAAACCAACTTATTAATGGCAGAATTTCTTAAGTAATTACTTACATTTATTAATTCTTCACCAAGAGACATCATCATACACATGGTAGATATGTATGTCCCACAGGTGGCAGTAATCATAGGGATGTACCAAAAATGTGTATCCTGATATTTAAATTGGAAATCTATGTTTTCTTCATGCATTCCAGGGATGCATTTTATTTATTCAGGTGGATGTCTCATACTTATTCACTTTTTTCCACACACTATTTCACATACAACAGCTAAAATGTTTCACATTGCTGCACATACTAGAGTTCAACAGATCATATGCATTGGGTTTAATTCTTAAAAGCAAGGAACTTAATGCCTCCACATGGCCATTAAAACCAGCTGAGGCATGACTATTTGTCATGATATTGATGACTGGTCCTTTACTACTGTCTTTTTTTACTATTGTTGCCAAGTAACTGAAAAACTCATGCAGTATTGCTAAGGATAAGGCCCTTCCCTATTAAGAAGAAAAGATGACAGCCTGCTGTGTGAACAATAGGGAAACTACCCTTATCATTCCTGGCACAAACACTTCATCACTAGGGGTGCATCTTTACAGAAAAAAAATCTCTTTGAAATTTTGCTGTAAAATATTCTGTTCTTGTTCACTGACATGAAATTTTCAGAGATTTTAATGAAAAAAATAATATGTTAACTGGCAGAAAAAATGGAGATAAAATCCAGAAATGTACTACACATATGTCTTTACCAAGTAGATATCTAAAAACTCCACATTAGGAAAAGTGGATAGAAGGAGTTATTTCCATCACATGGCTTCTTGCTCTACTGAATTCCAGCAGATTAAGTCTCCTCCCACTGTGTTGTAGCGAAGGACAGTCTCAAGTCAGATTAAAGGCCAAGTTGTGATTATTGTGCAAAGAAGAGAGGAGAATTGCACTCTCATTTTTAGCTATCTAACCCCTCAAGATATAATGTCCCATTTAAAATATTTGCTGCATGAACGTAAAAAAAAAGTATCAGATGGCAAAATGAAAAAGAGCTTTTAAAAAATTGAGGCCTGTGGAAGCACAGATACTAAGATCTTTCAAAACATTTCTTCTTAGCATTCCACAATGATTCTTTGAAGAATAACATAACTGACTTAAAATTCTTATCTAACATTTAATTCCTTCTTATAAATAAAAAGTTTTTCATATCACATGGAAATGTAGAAAATTCATACTGTTAGATTTCATGACTTAGATTTTGATAGAGATAATCTTGCTCTATTGTTAAATGGACCATTTGATGCATATGTTTTACTCTATTATAAACAAGGATACTATAGGAATGTAAGATGTACAGCCAAATTGCATTCCTCTTTAAAGCACATGTTCACTTGTAAATGTTTCTATGTGTTAAAAAATACTGACATCTTTATTCATAAGTCTTTCCCAGGAATAGCTAAAAGTACCCCCTTTTCACCTCCTCTGAAAAGGCAGTTGAGTATCATGTGCTGTTTTATTACCAAATACTTGAATAAATATATAATACAGTATTTCTCAAAGTAACTACAACTATTTATTGTAGGTGTGGTGAATGCAAATTAATTCTCCCCTCCCTCAGGGTATTTAAGTACACATTCTTTTACATAAGTTGCATGTTAATATATGCAAGATGACTATCTTTGAAAAGTTCTAACCTTGAATATGCAAAACTAAAATAAATCCAGTATTAAGGCCAGTAACAAAACATATTCAAGTCACATGACCAGAGTATTAGAAGAATAAACTTATGCTCATCTTTGAATCCACATTTCATTTAAAGCCAATGTATCAAACCAAGAACTGTATTTTTTCAAACCACTTTATTGTGGTATGATAAACATACTAAAAGCTTTGCATATTTAATATCTACAACTGGATGAGTTTAGAGACAAGCATACACCCATGAAACTATTGCCATGATTTATACCATGAACCTATTCATCATCTCCAAAAGCTTCCCATCATCTT
Organism: Lyroderma lyra; assembly: GCA_004026885.1. Taxonomy (NCBI): domain Eukaryota; kingdom Metazoa; phylum Chordata; class Mammalia; order Chiroptera; family Megadermatidae; genus Lyroderma; species Lyroderma lyra. The sequence continues at coordinate 22,743 of PVJL010005316.1, forward strand.
TTTATTTATTATTACTTTGTGATAAGAACACTTAATATAAGATTTCCCCTCTTAGTATACAATACGAAGCATAAGTATACAATGCTGCATTGTTGACTATAAGTACTAGGCTATACAGGAGAACTCCAGATCTTACTGATCTTGTATAATCAAAACTTTGTACCCTTTAACTAATACTTCCCAGTTTCCTCCTTCTTCCAGGTCTAGCAACCACCATTCTTCTCTTGGTTTGCATGAGTTTGACTGTTGCAGATTCTTCTTATGAGTAATATCATGCAGTATTTGTCCTGTGTCTGACTTATTTCATTTAGGATAATTGTCCTCTATATCCACCCATGTTGTTACAAATAGTAAGATTTCCTTCTTTTTTAATGCTGAATAATATACCATTGTATCCATATGTCATATTTTTCAAATGAACTTTCAAACAGATTCTACCTCACTGAAGAAGAGGGATATCTGTTACACCTATTTAAAATGGTGTAAATCATGTGCATTAACACTAGAGGTTTTTTTGTTTTCCTTAAACTGTGTCTTGCTACTGAAGAAATGATACCCTATTGTGGAGCTTGGTATCTCAGTCCAAGAATCCAGTACAGTGTTTACAAGTTTTGTAGGTACTGATGCATTGTGATTTTGCTCGAAGCTGCCACAACAGCACAACTAAAGACACTCACAAAAGAAGACTTTCAGAACTGCTTCAGAAAGTGGCAAGAACGATGGGATAAACGTGTTTGAAATGAGAGGGAGTATTTTGAGAGGGATTCACGGCAAAGTGTCTTTTACTGTAATAAATGTTTTTAAATTTAAACATTCACTGTATGTTTTTATCACATCTCAGAGATACTAGGGAAGTATCTGTGGATGAGGACACACCGTAATGTTTTTATTTGACAAAAAAATGTCATACCAGAAGCGATGTGTGACATGAATTGATTCAGGACATCGAGGCAGCCATGATGGTGTAACTAAAGACACTCAAGAAAGAGGACTTCCAGAACCGCTTTAGAAAGTGGCAAGAATGATGGGATAACTGTGTTCAAAGCAAGAGGGAGTATTTTGAAAGGGATTAATGGCAATTTGTCTTTTATTGTAATACATTTTTTATTTAAAAATTCACCATATCTTTTCATCACATCTTGTATCTTACTACTGGAACTTTTTAAAGTTGAATTCTAAAATGCATTAATTGTATTTTGTTAATGGTTCTGCAAGCAGAAGATGACTCATTTGCATATGGTTAAGACAACTGACAAAGAGCCACTGTGAGTCAATTCAAGTGTAAAGAAACATTTGTTTTGGATATTAAAATATAAAGTGAAAAGTACAAATACTTCTGTGTTAAAACTATTTATTAAAAAAATTTAATATGCCAAATATAATTGTTATCTGAGGTGATGAATAGATAAAGCATATAGACTGTTATGTGGGGATTTAAAAATATCTAATCATATTTAAAATACTTAAAATTATACATATATATATATATATGCACATATATGAATAGTACACAAGAATGAAGTGTAAATATAGTAAGGTTAGGAACTAATATATACAAGGGCTGTCCAGAAAAAAAATTCAGCTATAAATGCCTCTATTTTTCATAATACATGGCTGGATACTTTCTGGACAGTCCATATATATATATATATATATATATATATATATATATACACACACACACATACATATATATGTATACACACACACACACACACACACACACACACATATATATGTATATATATGTGTATCTGCATATTTACACACACACACACACACACTTTGTATAGTGATGTAAGCTGTTTTTGGCAGCCAGTGAAAGGAAACACAACTTAAACTAACCTAAGTAACAAAGAATTTTAGTTGCCCATATAACTGGCAGTAAAATTGTAAGTCAGGCTTCAGATTGGCTTATGCTAATAACTTTTGTTTCATTCTCTTGATATAATCTTGATATTAGACAACCCCTTTCTTTCTCTTTCATCTGGTAGCAAGATAGCTGCAGCAGTTTGGGGCTCCACAACAGTGTATAACAATTTGCAGAGGAAAAGAAAGAACTCTTGTGTTCTAGCGCTTCAAGAGACTTTTTTATCCTTTCCTCTCAATAACTCACCATGACTCTTGCTTACTTCTGTCCAGTTTCCAAGAGGTAGTACATGCTATTTAGCTGAAGCCAATCAGGCTCTCACACCAACGAGATTTTTAGGGTAGGACTGCTTTGGGGCACATGGAACGAGAGTATTAAATGTTTGACCTAAATAAAGATTCTGTTAGGATTCAGGAAGACAGGAATAGATGCTGTGAGAAGTTCAACAAAGCATATTACAGTCGTACACTGCTATATATTTTACTAGATTGGTATTATTTAACATTTTGATGGACAAGTATCTGTAATAAGTTAAATGATAAAATTATATTTTACATGATGTTCTGCCTTATGGTTATGATGAATTTCTAAATATATCTTATTACTATTCCATATCTTTAAAAAATAACAAAATTCACTGAATCAAAAGAGGAAATATTAAACAGCAATAAAATGAATTCTAAATCTTTTATGAGTGTACTCTGAGAAGGGAATTCTTAATGATTCCCTGTATTATGAGACATAATGTCAAGCCCAATTATTTCAAGTCAGACTAAATCTTTCTAGATTTAAAGTGCTGAGATAAAAACTCTTCCATTTATGGGTATTTTACCTAGAGCATAGGCCTCAGTTTTTGAAATAGTTTAAGTGAAGTTCATTTTTCATTATGCATTAAAGTTCTGCAGAATTTCTCACATGGGGCTTCTAATTTTGTTTGTCTACACAAAGTTGGCAAGTTTTTCTTTTTTAATTGTACCAGTTGTTTCTATATTTGTTCTCAAATACTTTCCTCACCTTTTTCTATTTTGTATGATATTGAAGCTGACCCCAGGATTGTGAGATAGTACTGGGATCAGCAAGCTGCAACTGTAGTCTGCCAATGGGAGGCACTATCAGAAGTTCATAGTAATAATACTCATGTCCAAAATGGTAACATGAATTTCAGGGATTATGTCAATTATTTCTGTACATTCAGTATCTAGAAAAATGCCTTGCCTATATTAGACACTCCATAAATACGGTTTGAACAAGAGTGAATTGGATCACAAAGGACAATTATATCACTAATATATTAACATATTCTATTTGGGTTAATGAAAGTAAATTATCATTCACTTAAGGTTTGAATTCTGATCCAATTATTTGAAAAAATAAACATTAAAGACTAAACTATATTTTAATGAATGATTCACTGTAACTTAGATTTGCAATAAATTTTAATAATATTGATCAGAGTCATGAACATGGTGGTTAGTGACATCAATATCCAAGAGGTGAGAGACTAAGCATAACTAATCCTATGAAAAGCTTTGCTAGGGTGGGAGGGTGGCAAGCTATGTGCCAGGACAATGAGGCCAATGATGTCTGAAATATTAAATAGGATTGTTGATCTGTTTATTTCTTATCAACTTTAATATGTTGCTATCATAAGGAGAACATTATAGCTGTGGATGAAAGAAAAATGAGAGAAGCCTCCAGCTGAGAGTGACAGTTGACAAGAATGGAGAAACCAGAGATGTCAACAACTATGTTGAAAAATATTACAATTGGGAGAATTCAGAGAGTGATTTAGACTCCAAAAATTTAATTATGCCAGGAAATATTATTGATCTCTAGCATAACAAAATAAATCAATTTCATAATATTTTGTTCAGTCATTAATAAAGTAAAATTGGGTTTAGTGTACTCGTTGTTATAAAGTGATTGAAAATCAAGAGAATGCACCGAAAAGCATTTACTTCTGGAAACTGTTGAAGACAATTACTCAATGTGTTCATCAAACATACGCTATTTCTAAATTATGTGATAATGTCCTAAAGCAACTATAAAAACAAGAAACTAACTTCCTTTTAAAATAATAATAAAATAAATGAAAATAGATGCATAATGTAAAATATATGACAAAAGTAAAATATATTTACTTGCTTTTTAAGAATAAAATAAAAAATTGTAAATCATATAACCATATAACAAGGTAAGGAATAACTGAAACCTATTTTTCTACTGAATACTTGCAATATTTGCTTTATTTCTATTTCTTAAAGATATAAAATACGCATAGCTGAAGTGTTACCTTTCATCTCATTCCCATTTTTATCTCCTAAAATAACTAACTCTTACATTGCAGTTGGTATGAACCAATCCCTTGCAAGTTTTTACATTTTTCATAAGCATGAACATACATAAAACCATAATAATCATAGTAAACAAAGCTGACATTTATTGAGCATAAATCTGTGGGAGGCACTGTTTTATGTACTTTACAAGCATTAATTTATTTAAGCTGTGTAAGTAATTTCTGATGAGATAAATTCTATTATAATTCCTATTTTAAAGATGAGGAAGATAAGGTACAGAGTAGATAAATAAACTTAATACCAGATGACATGGTTTAGAGTCAGGATTTGAACCCAAATAGTGTGCTTCTACAGCCTGTCATTTTAACCATTATTAATGCTACTTTTTAAATGTTAAAATGCTTATTTTGAGAAAACTACAAGTTCACATGAAGCTGTAAGAAACAATACAAAAGATCCTGTGTATCCTTTGCTCAGTTTTCCCAACTGGTAACACTTGTAAAATATTACTAGTATGTAGTGAACAGGATATTGAAATTAATACCATCAAAATATGGAATCATTCCATCACCACAAGGATCTCTCATATAGCCTAGTGTATCTATCACCTACCGTCCCTGTCCCACAGAAACCACTAGTTTCATCCACATTTCTATAATTTTGTCATTTAAATAATATTATATAAATGAAATAATACAGTCTGTAATCTTTTGTGGATTGGCTTTTATCAGTCAGCATAATTCCCTGGAGATCATTCACTTATTTGTGCATCAATATTTCCTTCTTTTTTATTGCCGAGTGGTATTCCATTGTATGGATGTACCACAGTTTGTTTAGCCAGTCACCCACTGAGGGACATCTGGGTTGTTTCTAGTTTTGCTTATTACAACTAAAGCTGCTACACACAGCCAATTAGAATACAGGTTTTGTGTAAACATGAGTTTTCATTTCTTTGGATCATATTCCCCAGAGTGAAGTTGCTGAATTATACAGTAATTGCATGTTTAGTTTTATAAGATACTGTCAAACTGTTTTCCGGAATGGCTGCACCATTTCACATCCTCACCAGCAACGTATGAGTGATCTAGTTTCTTTACATCCCCATTAGTATTTTGTATTTTCATTATTGTTTTTATTTTAGCTATTATCATGGGTGTATAGTGATATCTCATTAGGGTTTTAATTTGCTGTCCCCTAATAGCTAATGAATTTGAACATCTTTTCATGTGGCTATTTGCCATCCATATATCCTCTTCAGTGAAATGTCACTTCATGTCTTTGGTTCATTTTCTGATTGGAACACCTTTTTTTAATGTTGGGTTTTGAAAATTGTTTATATAATGTAGATACTAGTCCTTTGTTGTGTAGCTTGTCTTTTTATCCTCTTAACAGGACCTTTCACAGAGCAAAAGTTTTCAATTTTGATAATATCTAATTTATCAATCTTTCATTTTATGGACTAAGAACTTTTAGTCTAGTCCTAGATTCCAAAATTTTTCTCTTACTTTTTTCCAAAAGTTTTATAGATTCCATTTAACATTTAAGTGTTTGATTTGTTTTTAATTAATTTTTATATAACTTAATGAAGTTTAGGTCAAGATCTTTTGTTGTTATTGTTGTTTTGCTTAGGGATGTTTAACTGCTATAGCACCATGTGTTGAAACGGTTATGGGTCTTCCACTGAATTGTCTTTGGAATACTGTAAAAAATCAGTTGGGCATGTCATGTAGCCCTACCTCTGGGTTCTTTATTCTGTTCCTCTGTTAGCACAACAGTGTCTTGATTACTGATTACATAGTAGGCCTTAATATTAGGTAGAAAGATTTCTCTCACTTTATTCCTTTCTATCATTTTACCTATTTTAAAGTGTATACTTTTTCACATAGATTTTAGAATAAGCTTTTCTATGTCTACAAAAAAAAGCTTTGCTGGAATTTAGATAGTAATTACATTAAACCTGTAGATCAATATGGGGAGAATTGACATGTTTACTTTGTTGAGTCTTCCAATCCATAAAGACAGTATGTATCTCTAGTGAAGTTTTCTTTTTCTTTCTTTTTTTTTTAATTCATTTTTATTGTTAGACTTATTGGGGTGACATCTGTTAGCAAGGATTACATAGGTTTCAGGCATACAGTTCTACAGTGCATTGTCAACTTGTTGTATAATAAGTTCACCACCTAATGTGACTTCTCTTTCCATCACCTTATCTAGTGAAGTTTTCTTTGTTTTGTTTTGTTTTCGTCAATTTCTTGTAAGGTATTGTAAGTATTTTGTGAAGACTATGATCATTACTCCCTTATGTCTCATCTGAACTACCCTAATGGGTGGTCACTCTGCGATCATCATGCTAAATAAAAACTGTAGTACCACCTATGATATCTAGGTATTGGTAAACCTCAAAAAAAGAGCATGTTTCATAAAGTTTCACACACACACACACACACACGCACACGCACACGCACACGCACATGCACACACACATGCACACACACATGCACACACAATGGTACACTAAAAATATCCAAACACCTATCAAGATCATAGCCATTAAAAAATACACAAATACTCTCCCATTCACTCAGCTAGGCCTGCTAGATCTATATAAACACAGCACACCTCAATCTTGCAGAGCACAGGAGACACAATGGGACCCTCCTTCACAGGACAGTTGAAAAAGACAGGAGGGGCAGAGAAAGTGAGGCCATACTGGGAAGCCATGAGCCCAGACACCCAAGCGCAAGAGTAATATTTTTCTGTTGTTTCTTTTTTGAAAAATAAAGTGGAGAACATATTGGCCATTTATGGATAACAGTCAAGACATATTTCTGTCTAGCATACTGAAAAGGAAGAAAAAGGATGAAAAGGTGAAGCTCTTGAGCATCAGAAATCTCTTCAAATTCTAGATAGGTCAAACATGAGCCCTATCTTGAACAGGTGCCCCTGTCTCCCCCCACTCCCTAAAAGGGACAACAACAGAAAAGTACTAAAGGGAAACCAGGAGAGGGATTCAGGGGTCTGTAACATTCTGGGAAGGAAGGAGATCCTGATGAAAAGGGATCACAGAGGTGACCATATACGTATACTTGCATATGTAAATGTGTGTGTGTGTGTGTGTGTGTGTGTGTGTGTGTGTGTATGTAGTCTGTACATTATTTGTTAGATTTATACCTAAGTATGTCATTTTCTTTCTAATTATAAATGGTATTGCCTTTTAAATTTTGTTTTCCACATGTTGATGGTTAATATATAGATACATTGATTTTTTCTGTTAATTTTATATCCTACAACAATGCTAATCTTATTTATTAGTTCTAGGTTTTTATTTTTCTTTTATATTCTTTGGTATTTTCTATATAAACAAACATGCCATCTGCAAATAGTGACAACTTTATTTCTTCATTTACAACCAGTCTATATGACTTTTTATTAATTATTACCATCATCATTGTCATCATCATTATCATCTTCATCATGATGCCTTATTTCAGTGGCTAGAATGCCCAGTACTATGTTGAATAAGAGTGGTAACAGTGGACATCTTTGTCTTGTTCCTGATATTAGGGGAAAAACATTGTCTTTCACCATTAAAAAGGTTAGCTGTAGGATTTTTGTAGATGTTCTTTATCAGATTGAGGAAGTTCCACTCTAGTCTCAGTTTGCTGAGTTTTTATCTTGAATAGATGTTACATTTTGTTCTATCCTTTTTATGGGTCAAATGATATGATTATATGTTATTTAGTCTTTAGTCTGTTGATATAATAAATTACATTGATTTTCAAATGTTGAACCAAAGTAGTTGCATCAGTATATGTGTCTGTTAATGTCCTTAACTAATACTAGGCCTTCCACACTTCATAACTTTTGACCTTTAGAGGGGAGTGAAGTAGTATCTAGTTGTATTAATTTGCATTTTCCAAATTTCTAGTGAGAATATATTTTTATGCTAAATTCAACTTTCCTATTCTGTGTAATTCCTGTCCATATCCTTATTTATATCAGATTTTTATTCATGAGTTATAGGAGTTACTTGCCTTTGTATCCCTAATATATATATGTATGTACATGTTTTGCAGATAATATCTGTTACATATGATATTACACTTTATGAATTCTGCTATAACTGGCTCTTTTTTCAACATTATATTTCTGAGAGTCATCCATATTGAAACATGGGGCTTAATTTAATCTTTTATATGTTTTGAAAAATAACACATTTTGCATATGTTACTTTGTTCATAAATATTTACATTAAGTTTCTTTCCATTTTGTCCATTTTTACAAATATTTTTCTACATGTGTTTTTGGGCATATTTATAAAAGTTCCTTTCCTCTATGAGAAAAATTGTTAACCTTTAGGCTATAGGCATTGTGATAGGCAAGATACTAAGACATTTCCCTCAAGATTCTCATTCCTGATATACACCCACCTTCTCCCAATTACTCAGTGTATCACTAATCCAGGTAGTGCTATGAAGAGATTTTGCAGATATCACATAGTCCCCAAATCATTTGACCAATTGTTCTCTTAAAAATCAGTCAACATGGTATAATGAATTGACTGTGGTCCCTGCAATTTCCACTGAGAGTAGTAATTCTAAATTTTATACCTCTTTATCTTTTCTGTATCAGTCATTTCAATTGGTGTATTAGCCTCTAATCTCTTTTTAATAGAAAGGCATTTTTGTTTTCTGATTATGACTGGCACAGGTTTTCCTGTAGTATTTATCTTTGTTTCCTAAATTTTCATATAGTGTCTCACTCTTGCTCTAGATATGATGTGGCTCTGTGTTTTTTCATTACTACAGACAAAATAATTTTCCATTTTCTTTATCTCTCTCATATGCCCTATATTTTTAAATCAATAGCATGCAAACAAAACAGTGCATTTTTTAGAGCTACAGAAATAAAATGAGTTTGAGAAGAATTTACTGGATAGCTCTCCTGTTGTTGCTAAAATGAAATACTGCTTAGCACCATGGGATATAACAATTTTCTTCACGGTATATCCTTATGTATAGTCTGAATATTGGAATATTACTCAGCCATAAGAAAAGATGAGATACTGCCATTTGAGGGAACATGGATGGATCTTAAGAATATCATGTTAAGTTAAATAAGTCAGACAGAAAAAGTCAAGAACGATATGATTTCACTCACATGTGGACTATAAAACTGAAAGCAACAAATGAACAAACAAGACAAACAAACAAAAGCTCATGGACACAGTCAAGGGTATGGCAGTTACTAGAGGGAAAAACAGGAGGGGAGGAGGTAGAAAAAGGTAAAGGGATCAAATATATTGTTACAGAATGAGATCTGACTTTGAGTGAGAAACACACAATGCAATATACAGACGATGTTATTATGGAAATGTATATTGGAAACATATATTATAATTTTATTAACCAATGTCACCCCAATAAATTTAATTAAAAAAAGAATGTTGGAAACTGAGAGAACTTGATCCACCTGATCCTTTATTTTTAAAGAAAAAACTACAAAATCCTTCTATAAAGCAATTCACCCTCAAGTTCTTACCCCTCCTTCTTTTTCTTCTTTTTACGTATCTCTTCTTTTGCTTTCCCTCACCTCCCCTTTCTTCTTACATACTCCATCTCAGTTATGCAAATATGAAGGAAGCATCTTAACTTCGGGATATGTATATATCTATATATCTGCAGTGTAAGCTAGCAAAGAAGGCTCCTCTCAATATCTCTTGGCTGCAGATCCCATATACTGGGAAAGAGATGGATACGTGTCTAAGAGCCAATAAGCTAGATGAAAGGAAAAGGTGGAAACTCTGGCAACATGTCTTTTTGGTGGTCAAACATTATTAGAAACTCAATGGTGTTTTGTGATGGTTCTAGATAAGATCTACTAGCAGGAAGGCCACCAAGCACAAGGTCATATGTGCCATGTAAAAGGGGGGTAAAGGAGTTGAAGATACAGACTCTGTATTAGGGGAAGGGCTGTTTAACTCAGGAAACAAAAATTAAGTTCCTGCTGATATAAAGATTAGATGACTTGAGCATTTGATTTGATTTCAAGTTCAAGAAGCAGGTCACATCTGCTCCTGAAATTTTAAATAAAGCAGTGCCTGTGAAGTACCTCTGCAGTCTCTGTCAGAAAGTGGCTACTCAGTTACATATTAGTGATTTCTTCTACAATTCCTCCTCCTCACACACCAGTGGGAAAAAGTAGAATTTGTGTGACTTGTTTGGTTTGAATTTGCAGATTTCTTTTAGGCTTCTAATCACTGCCAAGCATAAACTCCCAATGGCCACCCCCATCTCTAAAAAAATCCCTTTACCATTGTAACTACAGCTCTTCTATAAAACTGGTATAATTTAAATAACTTCATATCGTAGAGCTATTTTCTGTCCTCACAACATATGAAACAACTTCCTGAGGCTGAAGATTTATTGATCTAAATAGCACTGAAATAAAGTTATTCTTATTTATACCAATCCCAGAATTTGGAAAATACATCCCATTAAAGATGTTCTTTATTGAATTTAAATCATATAATTATCCAAATGTACGAGGGCTGTCCGGAAAGTATCCAGCCATGTAATATAAAACATAGAGGCATTTATGACTGGAATTTTTCCAGACAGCCCTTGTTATTAGGATTTCTAAATTCTTGTAACAGTAATAAATATTCACTCCATGGGAAATACTTTAATTTTTGAGATGTTTATTGACAGACTCAGTCTGTGAGTACATCACAGTAGTGCACTTAATCAGGATAAACCCTTTCTATCCAAAGAAATGAAGAAAATAATTAGGCTAAATCTTTTGCTCAGGGAGATCCCCACCTTAAGTATGGTGCCAACATTATCAATTAAAAAAATAGTGCTATTTTTAAAATGGCAATTATATAAACTCATTTTTGCACATTTTCTTAGAAGTAGTCTACCTTTTCGAGATTCGAGATGTATTTTTTTTAAAAAAAAGATGTACTTTGTTCCAAATAGCATGTTTTACTACTGTAACTATAATTTATAATGTACAATTATATGGCTACTCCCCATAACTTGAATTCTTAATTTTAAACTCATCATATTTTTCACAATCTCTACCTGCTCTCCCAAAATCACCATTCTTTTCTTTATTTTTAAATAAAAATTACATATAGTTAAGGTGTACAACATGATGTCTTTATATACACATATAGTGAAATGATTACTATAGCCAAGTTAATCAACATATACAGCATTCTTGTTTTCATTTAAAAGCATATTTTCAAAATGGTATTTACTCAACTTGTCATAGAGTCAAAACCTCCCTTTGGCTTAAGCTATGGGTATTTTCCTCCCTCACATTTTGCTGTGGAAATAGAGAACTAATTTTAAATCTAAAATATATTTATAAATATTACATCAAGAATTTAAAAGTCTTTTGAATACAATTGTGGCATGTTTAATTCTATTTTATTAAATATCAGTTGTAAATGAAAGGCACTTGGTGATTGTTACATTGAATTATATTCTCCTTAATATCATATGTAGCTCTACATCTAATATGGGTCACAACAAACCATGGAGGCATCTGGTATACTCAATGGGAATAAATGCAATGAGACGTTTGCATAAGTCATTAGTAAACACATGCTGATTTGTTTCTAAGAAATACTTAAAATGTTATATCTAAAAACTTCCAAAGATATTGTATATGCATATTTTAGCTTAAAAATAAAAACACTAGCACATTGATAAATGGTCGTCTGTGCGATCAATTCTGATTTGGTAGTCTGGGGTAGAAATTCTCAGATAAGTGAGAAATAGCTTACTGAAAATGAATATGTACTATATACTCTGGAAAAGCACAGGTAGTTATATTCTTGTAGACTTTCATTATAAATATAACTGTAAGTTATTGCATCCCGGACCACACTGGCAGCACGTAAAGAGATATTTATCTAGTTGCGTTCACAATACTGCTACAAACCAAACACTCAAAGAATTTCCTTTTATTCTCCATGTTAAATAAAAGACGAAGTACCTGGAAATGGTATGACTTCATACAATTAAATGAGAACATTCAGGAATGAAGGAGCATAGTGGTCGAAGGTCACACAGTTTGAATATGACAGACCAGAAACTAGAACCCACATTTTCTGAGTCCAGAGACTGTTCTGCCTAAGACTGTCTGTAACTGACTGTTGTTTCTAGAATATCTGTATCCAAGACTATGCCCAGAGATGATGTCCTCCTCCCTCTCTTTAGTTGCTGCCATACACATCCCTCCTCCACATTTTGCTTTCATGTGACATAGGATAAGTGATTCTGACCCTTGGCAGATTTAGAACAGAGTTTTATTTCTGTTCTTGTCTCACAGGGGTGAAATTTAGAATGCTATTTAAATACTACTTAAATTAGTGCCAAAATAATATGAAGTTAGAAACTGTGGTAATTCCAAGTAATAAAACACATCAGGAAATACAGACGAGGTCATCTGCAAAGTTGAAAGTGTAAGAACTCTAAGTATCTAATTTAAAAATTAGTATTTTCTTGTGTCTGTAATGGAATTACTTCTCCCCTTCCTTTTTTTCTGTACTATTTTCTCTCCACCTCTTACTTCACAGTCATATATTCAGATATCTACTACAGCAGATATGTCATTAAGCCTCTTCAATTGAGCCAGATGGTCATGGAGGCAGATTGCTTGAAGAAGTGGCCAGAATTTCACCAGTAATGCTGAGGTATAAAGATAGCGCTTATGTGGATGCTCCTTAAAGACCCAGAGGACATTTGACAATGTCTGAAGACATTTTTGGTTGTCACAACTAGAGTAGAGGTGCTTCTATTATCTACGGGGTAGAGGCCAAGAATGCTGCTAAGTATCTTCTACACACAGGACACCCGCCCCCTCCCACAAAAAAAAAATAACAAAACGAAACAAAGAATTATCGGACCTATGTCAATAGTGCCAAGATTGACAAACTCTGGTTAATATAGGCATGGATCTCATTTTCTGCCATGAAAACCTTGCTTTGTATGATTAGCCTCCTAGCAAGCTCTAACCCATTGACAATGAGAGAGATTTACGATTGATATAAATGAGTGCACTGTTCAGTGAAGTAGTCACTAGTCACATGTAATTATTTATATTTAAGTTAAATTTGCATTGAATTAAGTTATATTTTCAGTTCCTTAGTCACACTAGTCATATTTTGAGTGCTCAATAACCAAATGTGGCTAGATTACTTTATTGGAACATTTCTGCCATTACAGGAAGTTCTGGTGCACAGTGCTAAGCTAGAGACTCCACATTATGAACCACAATAAAGGTGAAATATGTGGTAGACACAATGATATCCCATGTATGTTGGGGAAGTAGCAGTAGGAAGTGTTATCTCTTCTGGTTTATATTTTTACTTTTAAAGATCGATCATGTATCTACAACAGTATCTAGAGAGGCAAAGAAATTGAGCAAAATAGTCAAAAATAGTTTTCTTGGGAATGATTGATGCCAAACTCTAGAATTTAAACTGTATACAATTTAATATGCACATATATATTCAATGGCCTATAAAAGATATATAATGGGTTTTGAACGTCAATTTCTATTTCCTTCTCAGCCAATGAATTAGGATAATAGTTAAGCAGTTGGTTTCCTCTTCTGAGTGTCAAAAGCTCCTTTGGACCCATCTTATGCAGTTTGAACTGGGATATATATCCCTGCTTCATAGCTTTGTGTAAATCTTACTGGGTTTTCTAAGAACAGACTATAATAATAAAGTCTGTGCAATTTCCTTCTAAAAATTATTGCATTTCTCTGATATGTTTGGTTTAACCCCAATTGTAGTCCTTAGTATAAATGCAATATCTGATCTTATTTCATATAAAATTAGGGAGAAACGTTTTTCTGTGCTGTAAAAGGAAAATTGGACCTCATCAGTTAAACAGACAAAAAAAGAATATATTCAAAACTATTGCAGTAGGGGCGCGAGATTTAACTTAGCTCCCCTAAAGCAAAGGCAGGAGAATTTAAAGGCAGAGGCGAGCTAATGGAAAAATAATAAAGGACGTTGGAGGAAGGAGTGTCATTGTCATTGTGATTAGGCTATCTGTGTTGTTAATTGGTGCTTCTCTAAGTTAGTCTCCAACTATCTCAGGGAGTCTGGAAGAAAAGGGTGTTTCCTTGATGATTATATTTCAAAGGGATGGCTTCCAGGTCCTTGAGAAAGATATTACTTGGTTATAAAAGATCTACATGTCTTTTTCAAATGTTACAATTGCAAGCTTTCTAAAGTAAATGCTCTACAAAAAGGAAGTCAGGGACTCCAATCAAGAAAAAGGTCGTCTAATGTTTAATCAAGCTGCAGGGAACATTAAGGATTTCTTGGTAAGTGAACAGTGAACTATGACATTTTTAAATATTATTTAGTGTTTTATTTTTTAAAGTATAGTTGGCATACTATATTATATTAGTTTCGGGTGTACAACATAGTGATTAAACATTTACATATCTTATGATGTGAACACCACACTAAGTCTAATAACCATCTGTCACTGTGCAAAGTTCTCACATTATTGACCATATTCCCCTTCATCGTTTTTACCCATCCCTCTACCCCTCACCTGTGTGGCAACCATCCATTTATTCTTTGCTTGTATGAGTCTCTTTTCATTTTGTTTTGTTTTGATTTTTAAAAATTTTACATTAAGTGAAATCATGCAATATTTGACTTTCTCTGTCTGACTTATTTCACTTAGCATTATACCCTCTAGGTCCATCCATGTTGTCGTAAATAGCAGAGTTTCATTTCTGGCTATTAATCCAAAGAAAATAAAAATACTAATTAGAAAGGTATGTGAACTATGACATTTTATGCCTGAATTACTGGGAAGAATACTATCTGATTTGAATTTCAGTAAGAAAATGGAATCTCCCATTCAGCATTATCATCCCTACCCCCCAGTCATACATTTTACCACCCTACCAAGGTTTAGAATAGTGCCATGTATTATTTTTAGGTAGCAACTTCAAGAAGCCCAGTAGTTATTAATGGAAAGAAGAAAGAATGGAAGCCGCTGTACCCAATTATCGACTCAACAAAATTAGGAGGAGAAAATTCATTCAATTTCACATTTTCTAACTGCAACTTCTGAGTGCATAGCTACACAGCACTGAAACAAATTTGAGGACCAAGTCTCCAATTCAGAAACTCAGAGAGTAGGAGAAAAGAGTCCCTACCAAAGATTTGCAGATTTGCAGAGTTTCCTTGTCTCTGACTATAGTTTTGCTCTTCTCTTACACCCAACAATATGGATTCTAACTTCTTCATCTCCAGAATAAGGCAACTCTCCCGGTTTCATTGGCTCATAACACTCTGCATTGGAAAGCATTTACCACAATTGAAACTATTTAATAATTAGCATAATTATTTACTTAAAATATCACCTGCCTTAGCAGCCTGTGAACTTCACAAGAGCATGGATGCTCTTAGCTGTCTTCTCCATTGCTGTGTTTCTAAGCCTCTAACTTAGCACTTGGCCAAGAGTAAGTATTAAATGATAATTTTAAATACATTGACATTGTGTCATAAACTCTGTGTTTCTTAAGAAACTAACAGGTAAATTCCTTTTACTCTTCACCATGTTTCTTAAGGAAGTTTTCTAAAATGTACCATTTGTTCTTTTAAAATAATACCACATATTCAAAACAATCCACAGCATAGTGGAACATTTCATAAGTTTTGACAATGAATTTTTCTCCATATGTTATGTGTTATAACATATGTGTTATTAATTTTCAAGATAGAGAGAAACCCAATCCCCCCCACATACTTCAAAGTAAACATTTTATAGATAAAAGTGGCATAACCTAAATGAACCATATCAGTTTTTTGTTTTTTGTTTTTTTTTTTGGTGTAGTTCCCTGGCTGGGAGTCGAACCCAGGCCATGGCATTGAGAGCATGGAAGCCTAGTCACTACACCACCAGGGAACCCCCCCCCCCCATATCAGTTTTAAAGTATGTTCAGTAAATATGTGACTAGTGGGGTTGGTGTGTGTTTCCACTGATGATCAGAAACAATTTTTAGATTTAAAAAATGATATAATTATGAAAAACAGGTTAAAAGGAGAGACAATAAGGACAATGAGATTATCTTATTTAAATATAACTACAATGTGTTGTATGCCTAATATGTCTTAGATAATTTATATACTGTATTTAATAAAGTAAAAGAAAATTATTTGTTCAGGAAATATTACCCTAAGAAGGATAGCTAACAAATGTTAATAAAAACCAAGAGAATGAAAAAAATGACAGTTCAATTCTTTTCCCTAAAACTTAATACCAATATTTAAATTTGAACTGGATGATTTTCCCAACTGAAATTCTTCAGGTATTTAGTAAGTTTGATCTGTTTCTAATTTATTTTCACACTCAACAAGAGCTGCTCTTTGGAAATTCTACACTATATAATGTTTCACAACATCACTTTTACACTTTTAAATAGTTCACTGCCAACTAACATTTGTTCATAATAAGGGTTCAATAAAAATAATGACCATATAAAGGGTAAATGATATTTTAACAGTTCTTTTCTCTTCCCATTGGGCATATTATATTATCACAGTGTTCAAATCTGCATCAAAACTTATAATCCTGTTTTACTTGCCTGCAAATGTTTTAGAGTTACTTGAATTAAAAAAAACATTTCAGATTAAGTTTTATGTAGTTAATATTCTGATATACAACCAGAAGTTTTGACCTTAAAATTATTCCTGAAATGACTTCCATAAAAAGCAATTTAAGAACATACTATTTCTCAGATATAATTCATATACAACATTGTGTAAGTTTAAGGTGTATTATACAATGTCATGATTTAATACACATATTTATTTCAAAATGATTACCACAATAAGGTTAGTTATATCCTTCACCTCACATAATTAAGAACTGTACCTGGAACATATCTAATTTTACTAAACAATATCACCCCAATAAATTTAATTAAAAAACTATTTCAGACAGGGAATTACTTCACCAATTATTTATATAAATAAATATATATATGTATGAAAAGGCCTATTTTTTGTTATATAATATTTCTGTTACATAGCATGTTGTGCTTTATGTTGGGGTTAATTTTTTCTAAATCCAAAATGAAGTTTAATGTTTTGTTTTTAATTAATAAAGTATATAATATGTTTATTTTAAGTATTAGAGAAAAACCATGATATTCTTATATTAACCAACTTTCTATCTCTCCATCTCTATTTCTTTCTGTGCTTCTGACTGAAATATGAATCTATGACTTTAACAGCCCTATATCCAAATGTCTAGTACTTTTAACAACTTCCAAAAGCTTTGTATTTTTCTTACTTTCTTAAAATTTCCTATTATCACTTTGATTTTTATGATTATATTTGCTAAATATATAGTATTACATGTCTATCATATCGTCCAGGGCTCAGCGAGCTACCTCCCATTAAACAAATCCAGTCCACCACCTGTTTTGGTTACTAAAATTTTATTGCAACACAGCTACACCCACTCATTTTTGAAATATTTTTTTGCTGATTTTTATATCACAACAACAGTTGAGTAGCTATAACAAAGATCATGTGGTCTAAAGAGCCTAAAGTATTTATTATCTGGTCCTTTCTAGCAAATGTTTGCTGTCTCTTATCTAGTGACTGACATACAGCAGGTGCTGAATATATACTCATAATTAAGTTAATAGATGAATAGATGGCTGGATGGGAAATGATAGATATAGCCTTTATGTAAGAGGAGACCATTTCACTTCAGTCAATGTGTTGAGATCCAAATTGATTTTTGGAATATGAATGGGTTTTATTATGGTTAGAGAGAAAGGAGACTGTAGCTCTTCACAGAAGCAATAAATATTGGGGCAAAGTGGTGAAGTAAACTAAAAGATTTGGTTCCTGATTGTTGTAAAGAACATTTAATTTCAAACCAGAAGAGTGCACTAATTTCTGATTGTCTCCAATTCTCAAAAATTAAGATACTCAGTCAGATCATTAAGTGTGGTAGATAGAGTTCACTATTACCTAATTTCAGAAATTTTCACACCCCATTATGTTCTTTATCTTCAGGTAATTTCACTGCTACTTCTGCCTTTGCTTTGGAACTGCTAACTAGTGGAAACTGAAAATAAACAGTCTTAATGAATTTCTTTCTAAGTGTTGCTATAAAAGTTTGAAAGTAGAGGAGCTTGTAACACTTGGGGTTTTTAATGATCAGATTTGTACTAAAGTCCTCCAAAATAAGGATAAATGAGAGCTGGCCTGAATAAGAAGTTGAATGGAAATTATGGGGCAAAAATCTTGAGAAGGAGACAGAACATAATTTCTTCAGTTAGTGAAACTTAATTTCTGGGATTTCTCAAATAAATAGTTACTGGACTATAGAATCTCCAGAGCAGTGGCTGGACACCAGAAATTTTCATGGTTCATAGAAATACATTTTCTTTGGACATTTATGAAGCAATCTTGAGGATGGGCAAATGTAACAGATATCGTACTTTGCCATGTATAATGTACTCCCATGTTTTTGACCCAAACTTTCAGGGGAAAATATCCTCTGTTTTAATTTTTTAATTCAAATTTTTATTTGTTTATTTTTAGGTACTTGCTTTTTGTATTATAAAGGAATTTTAGCATTTATTTTTTAACACATTATGGCACAAGAAATTTTATATAACAATAATTACAAAACACAAGAACAGATGCAAGTTTTAAGAAATTTTATGTATAAAATTTTTTTATATTAAAAAAACAATTATATTCCAGGGTATTATTTTGCATAGGATATTGTTATTGATTTCTAGTTACACTTCTAACTCATAAGTATAAATAAAAGAATTAAAAACAGTTATATAGATATGGAATTAGTACCACCCATGTATTATGTGCATCCTTATTTTTCCCTCACAAATTTGGGCAAAAAGTGTGCATTATACCAGGAAAAAATGGTAATGAGACTCTTAATTAACCTTGATGGTTAAATTATATTGCTTTTGAAGATTTAAAGCAGGTTTATGAATTTATATTATATCTAGTATAAAAATAGAATGAATAATTGGGTTCCTCAAAATATAGAAATGATATTTGTCTTATTGCCACGCTCAGAATACCTTATTTCAGTTTTTCCACTTAAATTATCTCTGTCATGCTGTTTTACATCCTTTTTATCTGCTGTTTTATTTATATTTATGATTTTCTATTAAGATAGAAAAATGAATAATAAAGGATGTGGTTGGCAATAAATAAGCTGTGAGACTGCATATTTTGTAAAGGTGGAAGCTTGGGACATGAAACTGAAGCCCTAAGTGTTAAACTTTCCCTCTCTCTGGCCACAGGGGACCACCGCATTGCCTCCTGAATAAAAGAAGACCCGGCTATGGAGCTGTGAGGATGAGAAAAATCTCTTTGCAAGCACGGTGCCCAATTTGCAAGTTAAAGTGGAATACAGCTGGACAATAAATTTAAGAAGCAAATTTACCTGCCATAAGAAACATTACTGCTTTTCAATCAAGAGACCAGAGAAAAGTAATAGTTAGGAAAGTCCTAATCTTAGAAATAGGCATTTTGAATGCAAATTTTTAACACTGGAGAGAGAAATGCTATATATAATTCGTGTATCAAACCATCTGGTTTGATAGATGAGGAAATCTGGCCTATCTAGGCATAAGGTATTTGTTGGACAAACAGCATAATAACAATCCATTGTTAAAGTATCTTCCATCTTTCTCCAAATGGTAGAATTCAAGAATGAAAAAGAGACATTGCAATGAAGAAAAAGAGACTAAAATGTCAAAAATGGCCTACAAGAGAACTCTTTTTTTTCTTTTCTTTCCTTTTCCTTCTTCCTTCCCTCCCTTCTTCTTCCCATTGTTTCCCTCCCTCCCTCCCTTCCTTCCTTTTTTCCTTCCTTCCTTTGTTTCTTTCTTTCACTTATGGAAGATTTATGTGATCAACAAGCATTGAGTAGCAATTATAATTTATTGTCATAAATGCTGAAGATAAAAAGATAATAAAACAATATAGTGAATGTATTAATAGACATGTGCACATGATATTACTGGACACCTAGATGAAGCATGTAACAGCATTTAAGATGAGAATTTCAAGAAAGAAATGATCTGTATATTGTGTCATGGTATGAGTATAAATTGGCTATGGGAATGGAGACAGGAAAGAGATGGGGTAGAGATCGGGCAGAAGATATTCTTGGCCATTAGTGCATTATAAGAAAAGTCTTTGAGCTATCATTTAGAATCGAAAGACAGACAAAGAACTTCCCAGACAAGAAAAAGCTAAAGGAATTTATCACCACCAAACCAGTATTACAAAAAGTGTTAAAGAAACTTCTTTAAGAAGAAGAAGAAGAAAAGATAAAAAATATAAATAATAAAATGGCAACAATTACATATCTATCAACAATTACTTTAAACATAAGTGGATTAAATGCTTCAATCAAAGGACAGGATGGTTGTATGGATAAGAAATTAAAACCCTTACATGTGCTGCCTACAAAAGACTCAGTTCAAATCAAAAGACACACACAGACAAAGTAAAGAGATGGAAAAAGATATTTTATGACAATGAAAAGAAAAAAGAAAGTAAAGCTGAGGTAGCAACACTTATATCAGACAAAACAGACCTTAAGATAAAGGCTATAGTAAAAAACAAAGAAGGACTGAGTAATCCTCCTTCTGGGTATTTATCCAAAAGACCCCAAAATGCTACTTCAAGGGGACATGTGCACCCATATGTTCATTGCAGCATTGTTTACAATGGCCAAGATGTGGAGGCATCCTGGGTGTCTGTCAATGGAAATGTATGAATGGACAAAGAGTAGGTGGTACATACAAGGGCTGTCTGAAAAGTATCCAGCCATGCACTATGAAAAATAGAGGCATTTATGTTTGGATTTTTTTCTGGACAGCCCTCATATATACAATGGAATATTGTTTGCCCAGGGAAGGGAATGGGTTCTTGCCATCTGCAGCTGTACGGATGGACCTGGAGGGTATTGTGCTGAGTGGAGTATGTCAGATAAAGAAAGTCAGATGCCATGTCATTTCGCTTATATGTGGAATCTAAAGAACAAAATGAGCAAACAAAATTTATGGATGCAGAGAACATTTTGATGATTGCCAGATAGGGAATGGGGGATAGGTGAAGGGGGAGGGATTAAGAGATACAAATTGGTAGGTACGAAATAGTAATGGGGAGTATAGCATGGGAATATAGTCAGTAATATTGTAATAACCACGTATAGTGTCAGATGAGTGCTGGATTTATCAGGGTGATCACTCTACAAATTATATAAATGTCTAATCACTGTGTCATGCACCTGAAATTAATGTAATATTGTATGTCAATTATAACTGAAAAATATTTTTAAAAAAGAAAAGATTTTGAAGAGCAAAACTATATAGTGTATGACAAAAACAAGTACTGACAGGGAAGGGTCAGAAATAGGAAATAGTGTCACATCATAAAGAGCCTTGTATAAATCTTTTAGAAATTTTGGAATCTATTTTATGAGTAACTAGGACCCATGGAAACATTTATTGAGCAGTCAAATTATTTGAAATATTGCTTTTTAAATAGATCATTTTGGTGGCTTTTGGCAGGAAAGGTTTACAGTTTGAGTGGGCCCACTGATGATTACTGACCCAACAAGCATAGTTAAGAAGTTGTTGTAATAGTGAGGTGTTAGATTAAAACGTGAAACAAGGAAGTTGTTGTGAGAGTGAATGGAAGGGAGTTTATTGAAAATATTTTGAGGGTAAAACTGACAAACTATTATAACAAATTCGATGTCAGGATTAAGAGGAAAAGAGATTTTTTAAGTGAGCCTCAGATTTAAAGCTGAAATGATTGGGTGGATGGTGGTATGACTAAATAGATGCCAAATAATCTGGAAGGAAACCAAACTTTGGTTGGAAAAAGAATAGCACAGTGTTCTAATGTACTATATTTAAGGTGGCCTCAGATGGTTGGATTTAGTGTGTAGCTATAGGAGAGATGTAGATAGCGTATTGGTAAGGATGAAACAATGACAGTGAGTGGGATCTCACATGTAGAGCAGTGGGTAAAGGGTAGACCATTGAAAATTTTCAGGGTTTAATAGATATATCCAGAATCGTAAAAGCAATGGGTGAGGAATGGGAACCAATATTAGAAACACAGTTCCAAGAAGTTGATCCCTGGAATGAAGAAACAAAGCATTTGTATTCCCCTAATGATCAGAGAAGTTGAGCATCTTTTCACGTGCTTGGTGGCCATTCACATATGTTCTCTGGAGAAATGTTTATTCAACTTTGCCCATTTAAAAATCAGGTTGTTTGGTTTTTTGCTGTTGAGTTGTAGTTTTTTATATATTCTGGATATTAATTCCTTATCAGATATATGATTTGAAAATATTTTCTCCTCTTCTGTAGGTTGCCTTTTCGCTCCATTGATTATATCTTAGATGCACGGAAGTTTTAAATTCTGTTGTTTTCCAATTTATCTTTTAGTTTTTATTTTATATCTGAAGTCTAAGTTCAATGATTTGCATCATTGAGCTTCAAGCTATGTCATGAAAAAAGTCTAGAAAATCAACCAAGAATGCTACACTAGTATATGGATATCTAGTTTGCTTAACTGTCAATATAGTTTGTTTTTCATGTTGTATATATCCAGTTTTGAGGCCCTGGCTAGAAGCCAGTCACTTCCCCTTCTTGAGTAGCTAAGTCCACAAACCAACCATTTCTCTTTTGTGGTCTCTCACTTTGAGTCACTATGCACTAATCGCTCTATATCCAGCTCCTAGACAACTATGTGAGCTCTTACTCCCCAAAGCCCTTGAAATTATTCAAATTAGTCAATCCACAGGGAATCTGAGAAATCTAGCTAACCTCCCACCACTTGCCATACGTCAACTTCCCTCTATAGCTCCAGCTTGCAGTTACCCTGTCCCCTGATGCAACCTTCTGTGTGTCCCTGCTTGGTAGCCATCTCTCATCTGGAGCTGTAAGTAATAAAAAGTTCTGTTTTTTAGTACCGTCCAAGTGTTTTTATGTTGTGTCCTGCCATCAAAAGAACCTATATATCTTATACACACTAACCAAGAAAAAGTAGGCTGCCAAGAAACCAAAAATGGACGATGCAATGGTAAAAATGTCAATTCTGGTCAAGCTGACACAGAAGAAAGCATCTGATGCATCCTCAACACTTCAAATACATAGAAAAATCTATAATTTAAAAATACAAACTAAAAAGTAGAGGGCATAAAATGATTATATTCATGGACCAAAGACAAAACAGAAATAAGCTTCAGCCATGTACACACTAGTATACAAGCTTGGAGGCAAGACCTTGAGATTATGGGTTCACATCTTGTGAGATAATGGTGTCAAAATACGATCTACTTAGATGGATTAAAACTGAACAAAGGCAATAAAAAATATATGTTCCTAATGAATATTGTCATAAGAATCTTTGGGAATATATTGGCAAGTTTAAATCAATTCTTCAAAAAAAAAAAAGGAATACAGAATAAGCAAATGTTATTTACCCCAGGAACAGCAAAAAGGTAGATTTAAAAAGCTCAAAATCATCAGTCATCTGGGAAATGAAAATTAACATCACAATGAGATACCACTAGCGCCCCCTCCACACTCAGAATGGTTAAATTAAGACTGATAAAACCTAATTTGTCAAGGATGTGGAATAACTGGAACTCATATATTGTTGGGTAGGAGTGTAAAATGACACAAGTCCTTGGGAAAAAAGGGTCAGGCAATTTTATTTAAGACTAGAGATATACCTATGCTGAAAGCAGGAAGTATATTGCTAGATATTTACCCAACTTATATGCAAACGTACATTTACACAAAGGTTTGTACAAGAATGTACATTGAGCTTTATTCATAAAAGTCAAAACTGGAAACACAGCTCAAGTGTTGATCAATAGGAGAATAAGTAAAGTGCAATATATTCATATAATATAATATTACTTAGTACTATATTACAAAGTAGTAAGTTCCTTATGCAGAGAGTGACAAAGATGAATGTCAAAAACATTATGTTGAGTGAAAGAAGCTTACACAAAAGAATGCATGGTATATGATACAATTCATAGAAAGTGCTGGAACAAGCAGAGAAAAATTAATTTATGATGGAAAAAATCAGAAGAGCGGTTACCTCTGTAAGGAAGGATGGGGTGGAGAGTGACTGGAAAGGGGTATGTGAAAATTTTTCTGGGGTGATGATAGTGTTCTATATTGTAAAGGGAGTTTGGGTTATTTGTCAAAACTCATCACACTGCATGCTTAAAATATGTACATATCATTGGGAGTAAATTTCACTTAAAACAAAGAAATTATAAACAAATACTGAACTCTAGCTTCTGATTTGCATGCTAAAATGTTTAGGATGAAGTATATAAATGTGAGCAACTTACAATAAATGCCTATGAAAAATAAGATGGTTTGATGGATGGGTAGAGGGATGGATATGTGATAAAACAAGTATAGCAAAATGTTAATCGTTGAATATTGGTGTTGGGTATGTGAATGTTCACTATAAAATTCTTTCAAATTTTCTGCATGCTGGAGATATTTGATAATATAATGTTGAGTAATAAGTTTTCAGTTTAAGGCTTTGGAAGTGTATGAGTGTATATATATGATATACTCGTATATACATTTCCAAACTACAAATGCTCTGGGAAGACAGAGAGGAAAAGAGAAAAAAAATTTCAATTAAAATGAAACTCCTAATAAATACAAAACATGAATAAATAGTATGTTAGAAAAGAAAAACCATCAAAGTTCAACATTCAAAATATGAGTTCAGTAAATTCCACGAGGTAGGCTGCAAAGCCCTAATAAAAGATACTGGGTACTCTAGATGGTGTTTATTCCTTCTAAGAAAAACAAGCAAAGAAACAAAAGCTCATTAACACAGGCAGTAGTTTAGTGATCACCAGAAGGTAAGCGTGGAGGAGGGTGGGATAGGAGAGGGGGTGAAATATATGGTAATGGAAAGAGCACTGACTCTGGGTGGTGAGCCTACAGTACAACACATAAACAATGCACTGTAGAATTGTACACCTGGAACTTATTTAATTTTACTGACCAATGTCAACCCAATAAATTTAATTTAAAAATAAAAAGAAAGGATCAATTAAATATTAAATTGTCATTTTACAGCATGACATGTCCTCCTAATTGGGGCTATTTTAAGTATACTCATATAAAGAAAGGTACCAGAGAAACAAATATATCCAATTATGACTTGGTTTTGGAATACTTCAGAAACCATTCAGCTTTTCATGTCTTAAATTAATGCATTCGTTCTTTCAATAGATATTTATTAAACACTTAGAATGATTTAGGTACTGTTCTGGTATTCTGTGATGGGAAAAATAGCCAATGCAAGGACCACAAGGAGAATACAATGGCTGTCTGGAAAGTATCCATCCATGTACTATGAAAAATAGAGGCATTTATGACTGGACTTTTTCTGGCCAGCCCTTGTACCTTCTGAAGAGACTCATCTTTACTTTTAAGGCATTGTGGAGAACAAAAGTATGAAGGGATGGCAAGGGTTAAGCTACAAGTACAATACTTACTGGGTCTCATGAATTAATTAATCTAGTTAGCAAAAAAAAATGTTAGCAAACTACACATGTTAGGGGCTCTTTTTCATTTTGTTTCTATGTGATGCTAACAAGATAGTAGGTGGACTCCTGGTTGCCATTGAATGCAAAACATATTTTTACTGGGAGACCTTAGGTTGGAGGTGTCTTGCATGAAGTCAGGAAGAATTTTAGGAGTAGGATACGTGGTTTCACAAATAATTATTGTGTTGACAAAAATCAGAGGTTTTATTAATTGAACTGAGTTGTATTGAGCTGAATCGTTAGTTAAAAGTTCTAGTCTACATGTTGAAAGAGAAATGTAATGTTATTTCCTCATACAGACCTCAGTGTATTCTCATTTCCCCCCAAAATATACTTATGTCAAAATTGTTCATAATTTACTAAAAATATTATTGATTAGTAACCATTTTCTCTGCTAAGTGTTTTCTCTAAGGTTTCTGTGCTAAATGATAAGACCATACTTGTGATCAAAATAGATGTGATTCTTGACTTCATGGGATTTATATTCTTGAGAAGAAGACTGACAATAATTAAAGAAACAAAAAACCAATATAACTATGATATACCAGCATCAAACCCAGTCCCAGTCTCGGTAATTGTCCACTTTTTGATTACCAAAATTTTTAGGAGTAGAAATTTTAAATACAAATATCAGACATTGTCATTTTCCATGTAAATACTTTATTATACCTGTATAAATGATGAAGGTATTTTTATTTTTAACATAATTTTTATACCTATAATTTACAATAATTTCTTTATGCCATCTAATAATCAGACAATATTCAGATGCTCTGACTCTCTCAAAGATGATTTTACAGTTAGTTACTTTGTTTTTCTTTTTAATTAGGTTCCAAACAAGATCTGCTTAACATGTTTGGGTCTTTTGTCCTTTAAATCTCTTTTATTCTATAAGAGCCACACATACTTACTTCTTTTTCCCCTTAAAATTGATTTTCCAGAAAAACTAGGTCATTTGTCCTATAAAGCTTCTTACACAATTTTTTTTAGTCCCATGCTTTCTAGTAGTATCATTTAACTTGTTCTTTAAAGTCATATATTTCTTATAATCTCTAAATTAAATACAGAGGCTGATTTAATATAAGTTCAACTTTTTTAAGCAAGGATACTTCATTACATCACATAAGGTACATGATGTCTGGTTATATTACTTACAGTGTTGCTGAAATTGATCTTACTGGTTTCAGGTGAAGCAATGAAAGAAATACTGTGAGAATGTATTCCTTTAAAAATGTGTAATGTATTCCATTCCATTCCATTATCAAAGTAAGTCAAGTAATAGAGAAGAAAAGAATTTCTTTGGCAATTTGTGATTCATCACCTTTGTCAAGGGCCTAATTGGGAACTTCTATATGGACACTCAGTTTATATCTGTAATCATGAGATACGGAGAACCTGTGTTTGAGTCCTGCTTGAAAAAGCTTAACGTGTCTGTAAGCACAGGATTTCGGCAGCTGCACTAGGATCAGTCTACAGTCTTTGGGAGCATGAAATGTTCAAGAATGTCCTGTGGACTAGATATGACAAAGAGCCAACATGAAGTTGTTTTGAGTCCTGGTCAGGGGCAGCATTACATTATTCCACTGAATAGAATGGACAAGGTGAGACCAAAATAAAATAGTATTGTGCTTACATCCCCTGAGTTATACATTCTATATACTGGTAACACACGAAGATGCTGACTGAATAGAAATGCAGCTATTAATGATGATTGGAAGATGAGTAGTGTAGACTTAATGGAGAGACACTTCTCAAAAATTTGGCTGCAATGGAGCCAGAATAATGTAGTGCTCACTGGAGAGAATACAAAGATGATTTTTTTTAAATGTAGTAAAGAGAATATAGTAAAATAAAGGAGCAAAAGACTATTCGAGAGGGCAGACACCATCATCAAGTAACTGGATGTACTTTGGATATGGAGAGCTTTGAAAAGAGCTGAAGACATGATCTGAAAGAGAGAAAAATTTACTGGGATCAAGGGAAATGCAGGAATCATCCCTAATAACAGAAATTTTGAAAGAACTCAAGAAGTTGTCCCAAGAGAGAAGTTAAAGTAGGCAAATTGCTAACCTTTCTGGATATATGCAGAGTGTTAGCAGCTATCATTCTAAATAGCTGCATGTTGGAATCACTTGACTTCAACTCAGAATAATTCAATCAGAATCTCTGAGGGCCACCCAGGCATTAGTATTGTATTCAAGATCCCCAAATGATTGCAATATGCAGTAAAGTTTGAGAACCACTGTCATAACTGATAAAACTCCCAAGGAAAATCAAGTTTCAGTGAAGGTAAAGACATAGGATAATGATTTCAGAGGATGGAGTAGAAAGGGTAAAAGAGGAAGCCTGCAGTGGAAAAATATTTCAGAGATCATAATGAGATTAACAGCATGGGGATGAGGGCAGGTTTAAAGCTTAGGCTTTGGGATACTGTAATCCTAGATTTGAATACAAGCTCTACCACGTTTTAACTTTCTGAACATGAGCAAATTACATACTTCCCGTCAGATTAAATTTTGGCATTTATAAAAAGATTTTATTACTAGTCTCTATCTTATTTGTTTTATCAGTTTATTGTTTGTCATCTCTCACTGAAATGTCAACTCCATGAAAATAGAAACCTTGTCTATCTTGTTCAAAATTGAATTCCCAGTCCCCAGACAGTGCTTGACCATGCAGTAGATAAAATATTACACACACACACACACACATATATATATACATATAATGTATGAATAAAAATATATTTTTTCTTGTTTACTATATGATGGAAAATTTTTTCTAAGCACTTTATGTCCACTATTTTATTCATTTCAACCCCAGGAGATGGTTACTATGATAATTTCCAATTTGCAGATTAAGACTATGAAGAAGAGGCCAGTTAACTAGTAGGTAGTACACATCTACTTTCTATGATACATGGAAAGCCCTTAGATAATCTAAAAAAAAAAATCTTACAAAATGCTAGTGAACAAGGAGAAAAGGATTAAATGCATAGTGGAATTAAGTGCCTTTAAGATTCTGAAAGGAACTCAGGTGTTAGGTTGTGTCTTTGAGGTCTTATACACGTGAACTGAACTTTGGGATATCAGAAGCAAGGTGTTGTTAAGAAGTATGAGGAGTTCCCTGGTGGTGTAGTGGCTTAAGGCTTTGGCGCTGGCACTGTCAGCACTAAGGCCTGGGTTCGATTCCCGGCCAGGGAACTATCCACATACAAATAAAAATAAAAAAAAAAAAACAAATAAAAATATAGGAGTTCCCTGGTGGTGCAGTGGCTTAAGGCTTCGGCGCTGGCGCTGTCAGCGCTGCGGCCTGGGTTCGATTCCCAGCCAGGGAGCTACCCACATACCAAAAAGAAAAAAAAAAAAGGATGAGTATGCAACATTTGTTTACATTGCAGATAAAGAATGAGTGAAAAAAGGCTTCTACAAAGATAGTGGAAGGGAATAGGGAAGCAAGTCTTACAGTATATCAAGAGAGATTATTGCCCACCTTAGATTTTGGCTCAAACTCTTCTAGCTATTAAGAATCAGTGGTTCTCTGTCAAAATTTATGGGTGGTTATTATTACATGAAATGAAGCACTGAAGGCAGTGATGGTGTTTTGGGCCAAGAAATAGAATATTCTTTGAAAAAGTTTGTAATAAGTTATTTTTCTTCTGTTTATTAACATAGAGTACAAAAATATGCTACACAAACCTCGACTCCATCAGGTTCTAAAGAAGTTATGATGTGATCTCTCAGCACTTTCTCGCTTTAATATTATTAATTATGGGAATGAAAGGTAGTTTTCTTTCCAAACCCATGTTGAATCTAGCCATTCTGGTAAGATTGTCAACAATGCAGGAAATTATTCCTTAGAACATGTCCATGGGCAGGTTTTTTTCCAGTGGGGTATGTGTATTATTTTTAAAGTGTCAGACTTCATTGTAAATCAGCCTATTTTATTCTGCATTGTAATATTTTTCCTTTGTACATATAATATCCCCTTATCCTGACAATTTAGTCAAATTACCTTTTTGCAGTTCATTCATGTAATCACAACATAACAGAGGACTCTTAGAGGATCAGAGTTGAAAATGTATGGGAACGCACAAGCAATCTTTAGAAAAGGTTAAAACCAAATTGCCTGCCAACTTGGTACCAACAGGGAGAACTCTGCTTTATGTACTGTCCAGTAAACTGCACGCCCTATTTAGCAAAGGAGATATACAGAACTAAATTAAAAATCATGTCTATTCATTTCATCCCTTGTCTTCTCTGAAGATTTCTATTGCTTGAAAAAAAAAATAAAAAGAGAATGTTGAGGAAAAGAATAATTAATGGTGCCAGAGACCTAGATTTAAATCTAGTATGCATTTAAATTTTAATCCTCTCAAAGGAAATATATTTTTCTAATGTGAATTTTTTCATTAGCCTGTAAATAATATACCATAGTTTTCCTTCAGGATCTTTACATATGCACCACATTTCTAAAGCTACATGTAATATGCAGCAGCTTAAAATAAAGTCAGGCAAAATATGGTAACTCCTAAATCTCAGTGGTTCAAAACAATCAATATTCTTTTCTCTTCTGATAGGTTTTAAGGTCAGTCAGGATGGCTTTTTTTCAGGCTGTAGGTTGGGTCTAGGTCTTCTCCACGTATCTTTCATTCTAAGAGGAACAGTTACATTTGTGGTGCTGTACAGAAGGACAAGAGGCCAAGCCGAACCACCTCAACACAGTTAAAGTTTCCACTCGTATTACACCTACTGTTTATCGTCCAAAGCTAGTCATATGGTGAAGCTCTAAGTCAATGGGGCTGAGATGCAAAATCTACCTCTTCTTAATAGGCACTGCACAGGTGCACAGCAAAGGTGCCAATTTCTGTTAGAGGGAGGGAGTGAAGAATTGAGAACAATAATTAACTCTCCCCCATTCCCCTTCAGTCATCAGATACGTAGCTATGCTTTGCTATGCAAAACTAATTTTGCATCTATATAAATGTTTGGGCCCAAAACGTGGGTGTACTTTATACACGGGAGTACGTTATACACTGTAAAATATGGTATTTGTTTTGCAGCATCACTGTAGCAGAGACCTGACAGATACAAGGAGAAATGAGGAAACTGAGGCAGAGAGGAAGAAAAGAGCCTAGATATTCTCATTTAATCCAAGTACTTTGTCCCCTTGAGTAACATATTACTTTTTGCTATGGAGAGTAACATATTTTCTTATATATATGCATATATGAGGGCTGTCTAGAAAGTATCCAGCCATGGTATATGAAAAATAGAGGCATTTATGGCTGGATTTTTTCCAAACAGCCATCGTACATGGCATCCACAAATGAGGACCAACTTAACGTTTGAGGAAGAAAGAAAAGTTAAAATTTGAAGGTCCCATCAAATGAACAGAGGCAGTTCTGAGTATATCAGAACTCAGAAACTCTGAGTTAGATATCCAGTTTCCTTTACCACGTATTTGCTTACTGTTCCACTTAATTTTCTCTGAACCTCAGTTCGTTTCATTGCTGAAAAGAGTTAACATAATTTTTTGGAGGGTCTGTGAAGAAAAGATACTTTAAGGAACCATCTAGTGATAGGCACATGGTATGTAATAAATATTCTGTATTAAATATACGTTTATTTTAACATGTTAAGATATTATGTGAATTAAAATAAGATTTTCTTGTTCATTTATACTTAGCACATTGTTGATTTAAATATGCCATAGTTGATCACATCTTCCTTTCTAGAGTTTGTACTCCAAGGCATGTGCCATCAACTTAGAAGTGAATTTGGTAAAATTTTATATTCCCAAATATCCATCTGCTGTTAACAGACCGCAAAAAGACTTTGAAGAAGCATTTCGTTTTCCTGCTTACAATTTAAAATGCTTTGATATTATAAGGACTTGTGTAGCATAGAGAACAAACAAGAAATATACATAAAAAACAAGGTATATAAAATTTACCCTTTATCAGCATTTTTGGAGTTTTATATTCCTAGAATCAATAATAGTAATAGTAGATTATTGAATTTAACTTTAAATAATAGAAAATGTCATAAAATGGTTGTTTCTCATGGTCAACTAATTTGATGAAACTCAGGATTAAATACCCTCACAATTATTTAAAGGAATCTTCTACTGTGATGCAAATTCATAATTGATAACAACTTTTTAACATGCAGCCTACAATACAAAGGTCTTTCTTAAAGTTAAAGCCAAATTTATGGAATCTCCATATTATATAGAATATTTAGAGTTGTTTAATATCATTTTTGATATACCTGAAAATTAGAAATAATCAGAAGTGGGTATTTTCTTAATAGGGCCATTAGGTATATATAATTCTTTTCCAATATGACCCAGGCAAATTAAATCTTAATCCTATTGTTATATTATGCACTTTCTAGTTAAATTTTCAAGCCCAGTGTTCTGCAAGCAGTGAAGGAAAGAAAACAGGAAATGTAAAGGTATTGCTTATACTATTTGGAGTTTGGCAGAAGAAAGTTAACCATCTGTTGCTCTTATGCCTCAAATAAACTCAAGTATTTCAGAGAAGTAGGCAATATATCCCCAGGGAACCATTTATTTTTTTATGAGAGCATTTAAACCTATATCTATTTTGAAATTTCCCCAATTTTTATATTTTTCTATATCAAATAAATCTAGCGAAAAATAGCATCTATGTTTAATCAGACATAATCTTTAAATTAATGAATTTAGTACTAATTAATTAATGAAGAGGTTAATAAAATTATGCTGAGTAATAGTTATACTTTATTGGTACATACTGGTATATATTGGTATATATTAGAATATTTATTGGCATTATAAGCATTCAACCATTTTTCTTGAATGTATGTAGTATAACATGTAGAAAAATAATAAGGTTTTCTTTTTCTCCTGAGAAATATCAAAGTCACAGTCCCAAGTTATTTGTCATTCATAAA
The DNA here is from genome assembly GCA_004026885.1 of Lyroderma lyra. Classification (NCBI taxonomy): domain Eukaryota; kingdom Metazoa; phylum Chordata; class Mammalia; order Chiroptera; family Megadermatidae; genus Lyroderma; species Lyroderma lyra. The sequence goes on from PVJL010005316.1 coordinate 55,519, forward strand.
TATTAAGGTTGAAGAAATAAAAAGAGGATAAAAATAAAAATAATGCTAAGCACTAGAAATTAGAAAGGTCAACCATGAGGATGTCTAGTGCTTAGAATAGGCCTGTGTTCAAAAGCATTTGGAAAAGTCTTGGAGATTTTCAGAGGTCTCATGTTTTCTTCAGTTTTTGCACTAAACTTGAACTAGTTTTAATAAAACATGGAAACCTGCAAAATTATCAGTGTTCCCTTTTTCTGTATAATAGTTTGGAAATGATTTGAATTATTAAAAAGAAAGCTACAGAACCTCAAATTTTAAAATTAACATTAAAAAAAATTTTGGCAAAAGAAAAAGGGGGCATCGCTGAAGTACTTTGAGAAGCATCTTAAAATGGAAACTTCCTTTCATTCTGGAAAGTTATATACTACACTTGTATGCATGCTTATGGCTGACGTCCTCTTCTCCAGTCTTGTCTCTTACTCTCCCTTGTCATATAATGTAGCTTCCAGCCACACTGAAGTACTTGCGGTTCCTACATATCTCATGCTGGTTAGGGTACCTGTGTCTTTGCACATGCCATTGATTCTGCCCAAGCCACCTGTGCTCCTCAGTTTGATGAGTCAAGTCAAGGACCACATCTTCTGAAAAGTTGTCCTGTCCCTGATACCCACTCAGGATTATGTACCCCATTTTGTGCATTGATTGAATCCTATTTTCTTGTTAAAACAGTAGTCTCACACACAGACACACAGACACACACACACACACACACACACACACACACACACTCTGTATTATTATCCTACTTCTTTTCTAAACAAGTGTCCTCCAAACTTCTGATTGCCCACACCACAACTTTAAAACTATCTGCACATGCACTTCTAATAAATGTATGCATTATCCTGCATATCTTTGCATGTATATATGAGGGTTGTCCTGGAAAAATCCAGCCACAAATGCCTCTATTTCTCATATTACATGGCCGGATATTTGCTGGACAGCCCTCATATACATGCATATATATTCCTTGGTAATATTTCACTCACATATATATGCATCCTATTGACAATCCATATATTAAATTCTTCCAAGTTTTGTTTTAAAGAAACAATGAATAGAGAGATTAATTTTAACATATCATTCCTTCAGTTTTAAGAATAAACTTGGTCTCTCCTGAGGTAGGTAATAAACACACCACTTTACAGAACATCCCACTAGATAATTATTTCATTGAAAGCAGGTACTTTTTAAGAAACATCTGTAACCCCAGCACTTGTGCTTGATATGTAGCAAATGCACATCCTTCATTAAATGGTATCCATGGTAATACTGGGTTGATTTCAGGTAGCAGCACTAGAAGTTTCTAATTCATGGAACTGAGAATTACAGAAACAGATGGGAACCTAAATGCCACCCAACACAACATCCTGACTGTATAGATGAGTACATTCAAATTCAAATAGGTCAGGTGATTTACCTAGTATCACACATTTTGTGAGTGATTGGGAACTGGCGCCTCTGCTCCCATTTCCAAGTCCCCCCACTCCAATGGGATGCTCTTGCTATGCTCTCCTGATAATGGTAGAGGAATGTGAAGGGAGGAGGCATTTTATACTACCATTCCTCATATACTTCTAACCTACATGAAATAGCTTGGTGTTTCAGAAATAGACCAAGTGCACTGGGAATAACCCCTTGAGTTAACTAGATTTTCTCTTTCAACGGGTTATCCTGGTTCACTGAAGCTGCCAGTCTGATCTGGAAGCTGTTGAAACTGACAGCTTCAAAGCCTAGGTTAGAATACAGTGGTTTCTAGACAATTACTTTCCAATAGAACCTTCTGTGATGATGTAAATGGTCAATATCTGCACTATCCAATATTCAATCTGTACTTCAAAGGTAACTATAGTGACTGAGGGACTAAATTTTTAATATAATTTTTATTTTAGTTAATCTAACTCCAGATAGCCATATGTGGCTAGTGCCTACTGTACGGGAGAGTGCATCTCTAGACCCAGAAAATAAAATGCTAAATGTAAATGTAGAAAAAAGTATTTGTGTGGTAATGATATCTTTTCAAGTTGGTGTCCAAGAGAAAAGTAGCGTATTTTTGAGGCAGCTTGAACAGTTAACATACAGGCAAAGGTGAAAAAGAGTAGTGAGTGGGCAAAAGAAAGGAACAGAGTATGCCATATGCAAAGAAGAGTAACCAGCTGGAATTTTCTTTTTCCTTTTAGAATATATTTTTGAATAGTATTTCTCAAACTTTAAAGTGTATATGGATTACCTGGAGAGAAGGTCTTTTAAAATACTGATTCTGATTCAGTAAGTCTGGGGTGAAGTCAAAAAGTCTACATTTCTAACAACTTCCAAGAAGAGGTGATACTGCTGTTGTGCAGACCACAATTCAAGTGGCAAGAATTTAGACAAAAGGTCACACCTCTGGGAGAAAAATTATTTGGTGAACAAAGGGTAAAAAGGCATTGTAAAGTAATCTTGAACCATATAAAACTGGATTTAGAAGGGCATCCCATGCAAATTCAAATTGGATTTCCTCTACAGGCCAATAAATGACTCTCAATTCCCAACACTGCAAAATCAAATTGCATCGTCCATGAGATAAAAACAGCAACAGAGAAATTCTTTGTCATGTATCCTTGTGTTACTTCGTCCATAAAAATGTTTTGAAAGTGAGAAAAGGAAAGGAAATTGAATGTTCCTGGAAAGGAATCGGACTGGGGCTCAGTGAAGGCAAGATCCCAGGGAGTATTTCAATGTAGAGATAATCAGAGCCATGCGTATGGCTGGGAAAAGGATAAAAGTAGAAATCATTAATGACTTACACAGTCTGAATGACAACAGTAAGATTTCTTGCTTGATATGAATTGAATATAGCTTTGGATAGATTTTCACAGACATATATTGGGGAAAAATAATCTAAACTTGTTTTCAGTAGTAACCTGAATAGACACCTTCATGGATTTGACTGTTCTTATTAAGAATTTTAGGAAACAAAACTAGCTGTATGAAGTAAATAACTACCAAAAAAAGCTAGAGAAGTTTGGGCTAGGGTAGAACACAAAAGGGCTTGTCTAGTTGCAAAAATTTCTGGCAATGTAGATTCCAACCATGTTCAGATTTGCCTTCATTCCTGTGTACAACTGAGCCCATAAACAAGCAGTACAATTTGAGGGTATGCAGAAGCCACCTTCCATGCATCCATAGTGATATCCAGAGGCAAACCTGGAGTTGGGAAAGCTATGTATCTACAAAGAATGAAGCATCCATCAGGTTTTAAGAAACAAAGAAATTATGGGCATAATGCATTTTCTACATTAGGTTTAGAGAGGGGGCTTATCTACATTTGAGGGACTACATATTACTAGGAAAATTATTTGATGTTCCACAGTTACATAATATTCTAATTCTTATTCCTTTACCAGGCCCACGGATGTCTTAGCAAGGCAACAGAAAAGCTAAATCTTCTGATGGTCATATCTTGTATTTTATAGTAAGCAAAGAAATGATTAACAAACCAATCCTTTGCCATCATAACGTCAAAAGATGCTGATGACTTGCCAGACTTCAAGTTTGCTAAAGTATTTCTATACTTACTTAATTTAAACTGCCAAAATGATTGCTTTTCCATTAACCAATAGTCAGAAACGCTGCAGTGATGGTCACAATACATGCAATCGTGTAGACATATTCAAAAACAGTGTGTAATTTCCCATTTCAATCAACCACTCAGCACACCCTTGCATGTATTATATCATTTGGGACTTTTGGAGTTGTTTGCAGTTTCTACAGTTTAATATCCCAAGTCAGTTCTCAAAATGGGGTCATCTGTAGGACTGCTAAAAGGTATTATTTAGATAGTAAACCTGTAAGTATGCAGACAAAGATTTCCTATTTCTGCTATGGGTGAATAGAAAATGAATTACATTTTGTAATTGTGAAAGCTCTGAATTATAGATGGTAAGATATTTGGGGGAAAGTTGTAACTTTACCATTTTCCCTCATAAATATAATAATTGATATTCTGCAATATGATAGGATCAAGTTCAAGATGTTAAGTTTACTTTGTTCTTTTCATAATAATATACAATACTCCTGAAATTTTACATTGCTAGATGTAAATACAATTAAAAAGAGAAACAAAACCTCATCCATCACAGTAAAGTATTTTTCTTTGGCAGAACCCAATTGCATATCTTCATTCTACACCCCTTGCCTTGACTTCCCTCTCTTGCCTTCAGACTTAAGAAGAGGAAAAGTCAAGCAACACACAGATGTCAGAAATTAGTTCACTCATTTATTAAATATCCAATAATAGTTTTTATTAAATCATACAGGAAATATAATATAACAAAAAAATAATTCCTCTCTCTCTTTGTGTGTGTGTCCACATATGCAAAAGTAGATAATGGATGGATATAAAAATAGAGAGACATTATTTACCTATTGATCTACTGTTTCTCCTGTGTGCGCTTATAGATCTTCAAAAGTAGTGTTTAGTCATATTCTTGTCAAGCAGTGAGAATGCTTGACTATCCTGGAAATTCTGTTTGCTGGTTTGTTTTCTAAAGCAAAGGGGCAGGGGCAGGTAGGATATCTGAAGCATAGAAAAAGCAAAAGTACAAAGAGAAGTCACATTAGGTGGTGAACTTATTATACATCAAGTTGACAGTGCACTGTAGAGTTGTATGCCTGAAACCTATGTAATCCTTGCTAACAGATGTCACCCCAATGAGTCTAACAATAAAAATGAATTAAAATAAATAAATAAATAAATAAATAATAAAGTAGAAAAAAAAAGTACAAAGAGGAAAGGTACTTTTATTTTTTATAAAATTTAAGCCCTGGAAAATAATCATTTTAATATTAAAGAAGATTCCAAAGTGCTTTTATATTTTAAAATTTAAATGGCTATTACGAACATCCTATCACTTCCATCTTTTCACTTTAGTTGATACAGTTTTGATTTAGCACAGCTAGTTTAGGAATTCTAAGGCTAAACTGACCCTCATTCTTTGTCTAGAATATATTACTTGGTTATGAGAAATTGGAAAAACTATATAAACTTCAGTCATCCACATTAACAGAGAAGAGAGATATAATGAGCTGTATGAATAAAATCAATGTTTTTGTTCCTACTACAATAGGCCAATTGGAATTAAATTAGAGAGTATCCAGGAGTTGCACCAGAGTTAAGGACCTGTCACAACTTTCACTCAATTTTTCTCTTTTCCAGGGATTAATATTTAGCTGTTAATAAAAAAATTCCTCTCGGGGGGTGGGTGGGTGAACACACAATGCATTATATACAGAGGGTGCCACAAAAAGATATACACGTTTTAAGAAAGGAAAAAACTGTATTAAAATTGTAATACTCAATATATACTGATAACAAAGGATGAATTCAAGTCACATTTGACTTCTGCAATTACAAGAGGTGCTCAAAGTGGTTACCATCAGTGTCCAGACACTTCTGATTATGGTGAACTACTGCTTGAGCAACACTGACCAAAGTGTCCACTTGTATCACTGCATATGCCGTTTCAATTTCTTCCCAAAGTACCTCCAGTGTAGCCTGTTTTCTACGACACACCACATCCTTTAAGGTCCCCCATAGGTACAAGTCAAGGGGTATTAAGTCAGGAGAACATGGGGGAAACGCAAACAACATTCTCGAATTTCAAACACCACTTCAAAATGGTCTTGCGCTCCTTGAACGACAATTGTGCTTCTGCCTTTCCTTTGACTGTCCTGCCTATGGCATGGTGACACTAGCATTCATTTGATTAATGCCATCTTTTGAGCAAATGTCATACTACACATTGCTTCCACAAAAAGTAATACATATATAACACCTCTTAAAATGTGTATACAACATTATTCTCCTTTATAAAATCTATGATTATTCTTTAAAAAAATGTGTATACATCTTTTTGGCACCCTGGTAGATGATGTATTAAAGAATTGTACACTTGAAACCTATATACTTTTACTAACCAATGTCACCCCAATTAATTTAATAAAAATAGAAAAGAATCCTTCAGACACATAGTAAATATTCAAAGTGATTTTAAATGGCATTTTATTCTTAACAAATTTGGTTGGTGCCACATTGATCATTTATATTTGTAGGTAAGTGAGATCAACTTCTGCATTAAGGGCTTTTCATTCTTAACTGTGGCTAACACTGCCCTCCCTAGGTAATTTTAAAAGTATTCACAGAAAAGTATCTCAAATTTATGATACATTTGGGTAAATATTCTGCATTGCATTATAACTAATCTATAACTACTATAAAATACAATTTTGAAATTTAGACAAAAATATATTTTTGAATCTTTATCATTTTTTAGTTGATCATCATTTAGTTTTAATTTTAGATTGGTAAACAGATTAAAAATAGATACTTAATTTGTCTCCCCTTCCTGAATACATACTCTTTGTAATGTATTATAACCTTGATGTTTCTTCCATTAGAATATAGGGTCTATTATCCCAATTCTAGAATCTGGGCTGGTCTCCTAATTTACCTGAATCCAGGGAATGTGGTAGAAGTTACATTGTGCTGGTTCTGAGCCTAGGCTTCAAAGAAACCTTTGATGCCTCTGCTCTTTCTCTTGAAACCCTGTCCAAGCCACAAAAACAGTCAGAGCTAGCCTTCTGGAGAAGGTGACAGAAAAATTTCATCCTAAACAAGGCCACTGTAAGCCAGCCAGTTCCCAGCTAACCTGGTAGCTGATCACAAATCGATGTGGAAGCCCAGCTGAAACCAGGACATCCCAGCTTTGCCCAGCCTAAATTGATGGCCTGCAGAATTGTGAGCTAAGTTAAGTGATTCTTATTTTAAAGCTCTACATTCTGGAGTGTTTTATTATGCAGCAAAAGCTAACTGATACAGATATAAATATTCAAAACAAGGTGCACACAATTTTGATAATGGATTAAATAAGTAGAAGTTATAGCAATTTACAAAACTCATACTTGCATTGATTTTACTCTTAACCTTTAAGGATACAGAAAACACTAGAAATTAGTTAATCAAAAATAGCAATTAAAGATGAAAAAGAAGCTTTTAGACTTTGTAATGATGATCATGACAGATACTGCATTTGTTGTTCTTTATGATTTGAATGTAGATACTTACTCAGTAAGTGAACAGATCTAGGATATTCTTTATTCTTATGTATTTTATGCTACTTGGCATATAACATGTTTCTCCAAGTTTACTGTAGAAAATCTGTAATGAAGTGCTATCTTCTTCTTTGATGTGTCTCATTATAAGGAAATCCTATAGTCAGAGTTTGAGTTCCATTAGAAGCTGACCCTGAATCTAAGTGTTGGGTGAAAATAATTTAGTTTGAAGATTAAGGAGATAGCAGTAAAAGAGTGGGATAATGAGACAGGAAAGGAAAGTAAGCCAATGAAGGATGATTGTCAAACCACCTCCCACTGTGGATGAATAGAGCTTATTTCTCCTAAAGACACACATCTCGGACTTAACCCAATTGAGAGATACAGAAGTTGGGATATTTATACACTGACTCCCATCAATTATTAGGTGGGAGCTATTCCTGGAAGTTATTAATTGCCCATCAATTGTGGCCTGCTGCCTAGCTACAGATCGAGTCCCCGCGGCAAAAAGGCAAAAACATAACAAACAAACAAAAAAACACATAAATTCAAGAGTTGGCAGTTTAAAGTCGTCCACAGGTGTGAACCAACATGGCAAAGGTGAGAGGATATGGGTGGGACACCAACTGTGTCTGCTACAACTATCATTTTACAGATTCAGTCTAGAGTTTGATTCAACTTAGGTTCAAAAAGAAATCAAGCAGAACATTTTTCATTGCATTGGGCTCCTCAAATCTTTTCTTAACCTTTCAAAATTAATGTAGAATCAGCATGTTTAATGCAAGTAAATCTATATTCAGCATTGATCTTAGATTCCCTATAGAGTTCCTATTACAAAGAAAATGCCACTAGTTTATGACCTTTGCTTATGAAAAGGTACAGTCAATTTAGACTCTTTATTATATTTTGCTCCACTAGTTTTACTTCAAATTACTTTGTACATTAAATCTAAAATACAGCTCTAAGGCTCTTAATTTAGGTCCTAGTCCCCTAGTTTTTCATACAAATCTCTATATCTTCTACCTCTTTGTTTTTCCTCAACTTATACATGAGTCTCCCATTCAATTTCCATTGCCTTTAACCAAACTATTTTTCCCCCTGAATTGAATCTATTTGACCATTTCTCTTTTCTAGACTGCGTTGTTATATGCTGAGGAATTACTTTAAACCTCCTTATCTCCTCAGGTCACAAAGTTAGGAGCCTGATGGCAGCAGAGAGCCTAGATGTCTAGAAAGAAGAGTTGGGGGAGATGGGATTCATGAGAATGAGCAATGTAGAGGGGAGTGTGATGCCACTACCTTTCAAGACAGTCAAGGTAAATGAAGATGCAATTGTGGACAGCTTTCTGTCTGTCCTAGAGCATCACTTGCCACTATAATATATGTAAGATCCATGATCCTGAGCTTTTGCTTCAATAGATTTCACCAAAATAAACCCAGATTTTCTCATTTCTTGTTTTTTTCCTTCATCTATGTGCGTGTGTTTCTCCTTCCATGAAAATGTTGTTTGATGTATATGTAAAGCAAGGTTTCCCAAGTATTGTTCTCTAATTCTACATCCTCATCTCTGGAAATATTCTCAGCATAACCCAGAAGGAAGAATTTTGGCCTTTGCCCAAACATTCCACGTGTTCAATGTCCCCATTCCCTATACCAGCCCCTACTGAGGTTTAATATTCCTCACATCTCTACACTTCCTTGATATTAACAGGATGAGTAAACTACTTTTTTTTTCTACTTCCATATCATGTTTTCTACCTATATTGCAGCATCTAGTTTTCTGAATAGTATGAGTTCATTTCAATGATAGTCTCCCAACTAGACTTTGAAATTCCTAAGATCTAAAACTGGGTCTTAATTTTCTTATAACATCCAGAGCCAGGAAACATCTGTTACATAGTAAGAATGAAATAGATGGGCTTCACTGTCGAATTACCTTTTTATTTGATTCTTTTAGAACTCTTTATTCCTCTATGTCTTTCTACATTGTAAAATTCACATAGAAAGCTCCACTTAAAATTTTTACTCTATTTAAAACTAAAAAAGGCAAATGCAACTTTTCCTGAACTTCCTGTGATTCCTTCTCTTTCAAATCGAAGAAAACCTTGCCAGTTATTTTTTTATGAAGCAAATGTTTACTTTCCTCATTTTGAAAATGTTTCATAATTTGGTACATTCCTGGAAGTTATTTATATAATAATTGTATTCATTTCTTCCTTATAAGTTACTCCAAGACAGCAATTGTAACTGTTTTAGTGCTTTGTATGCTGTCTATTTTAGTAATTTAGATGAAAGAAGAAATGACATACCCAAGCAGGTAATTAATAATATAACTATAATAATCAACATAATCTTAATTTTCCTTTTCCAAATATTATTTCATTATACTGTTACTGTAACTAATTATGTAGGTGACATCATTGTGGTATAGTAGTAGAAACACCAAATGTCTGTCAAGATACCAATGTTCTCATTTATTCCTTGCACCTTGTGTATCCTAAAATGTGCTGTGTAACTTCTCAGACCTCTGATTTCCTTAGCAATAAAATGAAGTTGCTTGGAAAAATAATCCAGAAGGTTCATTCTAGCTCTAAATGATATCTGATCCTAGGACACAATGTGCATTCTTTTGCCTTTCTGACGATACTACTATATCTGTATGCTGTATATATAAGTTACAGCAAATGAGAGAATTTATGAAAGAGAAACTTAAGTTTCTATGATCTTAGACCATGAAAGTGAAGAAGGTTGGCTTTGTATACATAAGTGATAAATAAAAATATCTAGGTGTAGGTCATTGGATTGGATTTTTTGTGTTGTGGCCATGGGGTTGTTAATGACCCTTTTATTTCAGTCATTCTTATTCTTAAATCTAGGTAAATGCTGAGGGTAGGATCTAGATTCTTTAAATAATAATAATAAATCCAAAGAACAAAAGAAGTTAAAAGCTGTCAGAAAAGAAAAGAAAAAAAGAAAAAAAGATGCTGCTTCTCAAATACCCCTTAATGTGGAAATAAGCTGAACAATAAACACCCAGTTCTTCTTAAGGACCAAGTACCACACAAGCAGTCTATTAAATTACATGAGTTTACTAAGATTCATGATTATGAGTGCCCAGATTAGCCCTTCAATTAAGGATTTAGCAAACAGTGAATGCTATGAGGGTAATTGAGAAGTCTAAAGGTGACAAAAGAGATCTCAATACTTTCTTTTTACTGACATTACAAAAGGGAAAATATTTTTAAATATTGATTTTTCTTCCAAAGTTTTCAGTTAGCTATTTCAAACTTAATAAGGTGAAAAGATCCTAGACATTGCATTTCAGATCTGAGTAAAATTATAAAGAGATTTTAAAAAAATCTTTGGATAAAGTTTTACTTAACATAGAAATAAATCTGAAGACTATCCTAAAGTTGAAAAATAATGTATTATATAATTTGTCACATTTAAAATAAAAATAAGGATACTGTGCAGAAAATAATGTTAGCTGAATTTGTAGAAGATACTCTTCTGCAAATATTTATTAGTGGACCAATACATATTTCAGTAACATCTGAGAAACTGACAAACATAGATCAAGTTTTGTCAGTTCTTAAGCAGATAGGAATTTCCTTCAGTACAACTCTCCTTAATCACAATTGCAAATGTTAGTATAAAATGAATTTGGATGTGCAAGCTCTATCTCTCGCTCCACATATTGTCTACTCGATAAACTATCAAGTAAATTCTTATTTGAAAAACATAACTCTGAGTTCTTACTGGCTCATTTGGTCATGGTCTTAGCTTATCCTAGGCAAATGTGAAGTTATTTTCCACAAGAAATGTCAAAGAAATGTTTCCTAAGCCAGTGTCTTTCAGATGCAACAAAGTCAATATTTTCTATTTACATGGTGTCATCAATCTAATTAACTGTAACTCCTGTACAATTTTTTTAATTAAAAAAAAAGTGAATGTTAAAATATGACAATAAGGCAAACCAGGGAAGTTTCCCACTATTTGGTACCATAATTCAGCTGAATGGCAAGTACTCTCCTTTCTGATCTATCTGCTCCTGCCATAGCCTCGCTGTAATGTTTTCTCAGCCTGAGTGAACTTTTTAAAATGTTTGATCGTATCAGTCCTCTTCTCAAAACCCAAAGGCTTCTGATCTCCCTTACAAGGCCCTTAGTAACCTGGCCCCTTCCACCTCTTGTTCTTCTTCTACTCAGCTCCAGTCATTTATCTTTGCTGCTACTTGAATGTACAAACACAGCCACCCCTGCACCTCAGGAACATTTTACTTACTCTTCCTGTGTTTATATGCTCTTTCCCCTGATAACATCACAGCTTATCTTTATCTTTCTTCAGACCTCCTCAAAAACAAAAACAAAAGCCCTTATAGCCTCTTCCTAACACATTTTCCCCCTTATTCTGCTTTGGTTTTCTACATGATGTATATCAGAGGCTGACATTTTATGTATTTTTTAATATTGTCTTTTCTACCCACTAGAATATAAACTTCATGTGGGCAGGGACTTTGCCAGTTTGGTTCATTACTGCTTCCTCAGCCCTTAGAATGATATGTGGTACATAAGAGACATTCAATAAATATTTGTTGAAGGAATGAATGACATTACGTGAAACCTATGGATAATAAATTTTTCAATAAATATCAATATTAATTCTCTGTTAACCCTTTTGTTTGCAGCCAAATGATTTGCCAATTGAATCAATAAAAAAAAAGAGTATATTTAATATGGGGGGTGCGGTTCTCTGGTGATGTAGTGGCTAGGCTTCAGCGCTTTCAATGCCACGGCCTGGGTTCGATTCCCAGCCAGGGAATCATCAAAAAAAAAAAAGAGTATTTTAATATGGCTAGATTATACATCCTAAAAGTTTGTTGAGACCTGTGGAGTATGTATGTGTTTACTCTTTGGTCCTAAACATAAACTTGAGAGTATATCCATGTGTCAGCTTTTGAGGAGGTAGCCTGGAATGTCAGATCTGAAGATAGCACCAGAGAGACTGCATTTGAGAGGCCTTGGCTTTAGTTCTTAGAAGCATGTAATTAGACAAGTCAACTGGCTCTTCTGTGTCTGAATTTTCTCATCTACTAAATTGGACCAATAGAAATAATTACTTTCTGGCTTACTTCACAGAATGGTGTGAAGTTCAAGTGAACTAAAGCATTTAAATACCAGGGTGTCAAAAATGTACATACATTTTAAGAGACATTGTCTATGTATTACATAAATAGTGATGGTCACCACTTTGAGCACCTCTTGTCATTGCAGAAGTCAAATGTGACTTGTACTCATCTTTTGTTATTAGTATATATTGAGTATTACAATTTTAACACAGTTTTTTTCCTTTCTTAAATTGTGCATACATTTTTTGGTACCCGCTGTATACAGTGTGTAAATGTTCTTTCTGGGTGAAGTGGTCCTGATGTTTGCAGGTATAAGGGAAAATTCAAATTAAAAATAAGAAAAAAATCAATTCTCTCTGGTGCCAAGAGAGAAACAGTCTTTTCCCCTTTCCTTTTCTTAAAACACTTACCTTGGAAGTTCTGTAATTATAAGACCATTCTCTGCCTCTTTGAAATGTATGTAAGTCTTTCCCAAAGCTAAATAAGCCTCTTGCCTGTTTTACGTACCAGGTATGTGTCCTAAAGGACCTCCAAGCCGTATCTTTGAAATGCAGTCGTCAAGGAAGTCAGCGCCCCGTCTCCCAGTTTCCAGGAAAGCACAGGAGCCTAGGTCTGGCAGGTTCCTGGCTCCAAGATGCAAACCTAACTCCTGTCGTAAGGATATGACATATGTATTTTTGTGTGGGATAAAGCAATTGCGAGACACCAATGGTCATTCTAATGACCAGATGAACTATGTGTAAGAAAGGGTGCTCTCAAGTCCTCTTACTTAAGGACCAGTAATTGTTTATCTTGGGAACAAGTGTACAATGGGTAAGCTGACCAGACGTCCCATTTTAAATGGGACAGAAAGCAATGACACTGTCCCATTTCAAACGGTACGTATGGTCAGCCTCCTGACACCTTGAATTCAGCCCAATGAGACCGGGCTGACCATAAGTATCATTTGAAATCAGACGGTACTGTTGTTTTCTGTCCCGTTTAGAACAGGACATCTGGTCAGCCTAAAAATGGGTTGGACCTACTTGGCTATATAAAAGGGCAAGCTTTCTTTCTCTCTTTGCAGTCTATTTAGATTGCCTGTGATGTACGTCATATTCCAGTTTAATGCATATTCAATATAAAACTGTTTTTTCCACTTCTGTCTTTGAGGATAGATTTTTTTTTGAATTGGCAGAAAAGTTTTGTTTCTAATTATACTTCCCCAACATAGTAAATAAAAATTCACATTACAAACAGAACAAGAATTCTGGTTTCCACTTGTGAAGTATAGAGTTAGAAAGATCATTGTCCCATCCATAAAATAACCACTACGAATACTGAACAAATCGCAAGTTTACAATTTTTCTCAAAGCCAGAGTAGATCTTCAGTCACAGGGTAACTAACTAGACCAAACTCAACTGACTTGGGTTTGTGAACAAATAATGTAACACGTAGATGATGCACTCTAGGATTGTACACCTGGAACCTATGTCATTTTTGCTAACCAATGTCACCCTAATAAGTTTAACAATAAAAAGAAATCTAAAAAGAATTCAGCTGGAATTGTTTCATTGGTATAGGATGAGTGGGGACTGACAAGAGAATGTGACTCCCTTGGGGATCATAGATAGGGTGGTGGTTCAAACCTATTCTTAGGACCTAACTTTCTCCGTGGGCCTCATTGCCCCTGCCCCAAAGACTGGTGAGGAACCTGAAATGGCAAAACACACTGTTAAGAGAACAAAAAGACAAGCCACAGATGGGGCAAAAATATGTTTAAATCTCATTTATGGCAAAGGACTTGTTTCAAGAACATCTAAAGAACTTACAAAACTCATCCAAGACAGAATAAAAAGAAACGATAAAAACATGGGCCACAGGTTTGAATACACACTCAAAGAAGATATATGGATGACAAATAAGCACATAAAATGATGCTCACCTTCCCTAATCATTAAGGAAATTCAATTTTAAACCATTATGAAACCACTATGTTGGTGAGGAGGCAGAGCCACTCAAACACTCACAGATTACAAAATGGTACAGTCACTTTGGAAAGCAGAAACAGTTTGGCAGTTTCTTGCAAAAATAAACATACTTATACCATGTGACCCAGATATCCCAATTCTCCTCAAAAGAGGGAAAACTTATGCTCACACAAAAATATCTATGTAGATGTGATAACAGCTTTACTCGTTATCACAAGGCACTGGAAAGAATCCAGTGATCTTCAACCAGTGAATAGATAAACTGTAGTTCATCGATACAGTGAAATATTAAGTAATGAAACTAAAAACAAACAAAACAAAAACAAACAAAAGAACTATGGATGCATGCAACAACATAGATAACTTTCAAATGCATTTTGCTAATTTAAAAATGCCAGATCAAAAGACTATGAACACAATGATTCTATTTATATGACATTCTGAAAAAACACAGCTATGGGAATGGAGAATATTTCAGTGGCTGCCAGGGGTTCAGGGTCGGGGAAAGAGCTGACCACAAAGGAAAAGCATAAAGAAATTGTTTTGAGCTGATAGAACTGTTTTGTATCATGACTTTGGTTGTATTAATAGATATATGACTCTATACATTTGCAAAATTGATAAACTTGTATATCACAAAGAATAAATTCTACTGTATGCAACAGAAATAAATTTAGAAGGTATAAAATATAATACTAATTTGATAATTTGTCATCAGTTACTAATAAATCTCACCCTGTGGCACATTGAATCACATAAAAGTTTCAGATTTACTAATATTAAGCATAACTTATTTGGTTGTAGTGTATCAACAATGGATCAAACAAAAAGCTATATTATTTTCAAATGAGGACAAATGGAAAAAGAACTTAAAGTATACTTTGTAACAAAATTATTAGGTCTTCCCCATTAAAGGGAGGTTGTATATTTGAAATATTAGGCTTACCTCCAGTTTTCTTAAACTAGGGAAAGAATAGAGAGTGAAGATTGAAAGGGATAGGTCAGAAGGCACAGAAATAGTTCAGGGTGGTAGGTATGAATTATAAAGTCGTATTAGTCAGAGTTGACTGATAGAGTTAAAGAAATAAAATTGTAAGATCACTGCATGGTACAGAGATTTGAAATAGAAAAGAACGGATTGATTCTAGTAAGCTATTTGAGCCAGTGTAATAACTAATTAGAAAAACAAGAGTTTTATCGATCGAATTGGAGAAGGGGATTATTCTTTAAGCAATTCAAGCAAAATTTCTTTATGAAATGGTACATAGACTATAGAATTAACTGTCAAAATGTCTTCTATAAGAGAAAAAGAACTAGGTAAATATGTAGGAGGGCTGTCCGGGCAAAAACCCAGCCATAAATGCCTCAATTTTTCATATTACATGGCTGGATACTTTCCAGACAGCCCTCATATATATTATATTTTAGCAAGGGCTTAAATAAGAAAATTACTGATAGACAACGTGCAATTATCAGTAATTAGAAATAGGGAAGTGGAAATTAGAATTTAGTTCAAAGCAAGTTACGAAGAACTGACGTGGAGACTGCAGAGTAGTAGGTCAGACATAGGCCAGGTTTATCCAGCACATTCAAAAGTTTGCGAAGCATTTAGTTAATTTGATCAATGTAAGCAGCCTGGTTCAAAGTGACAAAGGAAAGAAGAGAGCTGAATTATCCCTTGGAATGGAAAATTTAAGCAAGGCTTTGCTTTTTGCTATTCAGGGCTGAGCTGCATTTTCTTTATAAATAAAAAGCCAGCATACTCAAATGAAAATTCATTAATTTCACTCAAATTATAGCCACATAAATATGAAATGGCTATTCTGAAAGAGTCATTATGATTTTTCCATGTGTCAAATGTTTATACAAATTTTGTCTCTTTAATCTAACTGTTGCAGCTCTCTAAATATAGCTCCAATTGGCTTTCTTTCTGACAACACGTAAGTTACTTATTCAAAAAGCACTCATATATTATTGGTGAAAATTTTAATTGGTACAACAGCCAAGAGTATACCATTGTTTTGTTTTGTTTTTAAGAAAGGGACTAGATTCTGCTTTCAAATACCTTCTCCATTAGTGAGCGAGTCACATGCATTTAAAAAATATTAATTGATACCATAAGAGTTTATAATATAATTAATATTGAGCCTGGATAAGAATGTACCTTGTTCTTACAGGGGTAATAGAACCTTGAACTTGACCTTGGACATTGGGCATAAGAAAACAGTCTGTAACTCACAAAAGGAGAAGAAAGTTACTCAAAATTATAGTTTTGGGATGGAAAACATTTTCCCTTATTCCTTCCACCACCAGCAGCTCAGCCTTCAGTTACTAACCTTTTTGGAAAAAAAATTCCTAATTTTTGGATTGTTTATTTATCAAATGTTCCCCTGATGCCTTCAATGAGTCAGACTCTGTTTTAGACACAGGGGCTACAGTGATGAATAAGACAAACGCCTTCACCTCATGTAGCTTACTTAAACTTGTGGAGTAGTCCAATTATAGACAAATGAATGCATAAATAAAATCATATGTTTTAGAATGCTGTGTGTAGAGTTGTTAAGTAGAATTTTAATTTTTTTTGTATAAAACACCAAACAGTGAGCCCAAAACTTAATAATCATCCCAAGAATTAGTCCCTTCTTTCCTTCCATCCTCCTTCCCTCCCTCCCTGGTTTCGTTCCTATATACAAGAGTTACCCTTTCTTTTCTCTCTTAATTTTCATTTTCTTTATTCTCTTGCTTATATAATTTCTACTATGCCCTCTAAAAAACTACATTATTCTGTTGTGATTTTTACCTTGGAGGGTGACTGCAAAAATCCAATCCCAAGGCAGCCGTGCCAACACTCAGAAGAGCCTTTTGGTTGTGCGTCTGAAAGTCAATGGAGCACCCCATTTCATACATTTATTATTAACCTCCATTATTAAAACTGATGCTATGTGTGGCCTGAGCAATTCTGACATGGGCAATTCAGAACCCATGACTTTCCATCCTGAGTGCCTCTGAAATTTCTCTCTCTATTCATATCTGTAGATGTTCTCTAGAAATGTGAATATTTTAACTCTCTTAACATCTCAGTTGTATTTTCATTTCGTTTCAAATAGAAAATTCCTTGGATTAAAAGGAAGACTACATGTTACAGTCATCATGTCCCATACCAGGTGAGGCTGTAATATGTTGGACTAAAATTTATTTGAGTGCCTTTTCTGCCTAACTATGTCATGGTTTATACACCCTGCACGTGGACTCTTCACATGTATGTAAAGAGAAGATCTTATATAGACACTGATGCCAATGAAATGAAAAGGATACAGTAACATTACTCTTCTTAGAAGTGCTTATATTTTAATATTCTAAGTATGTGGACTTCCATGTATGTGGACAGAAATGAGTAAAAATATTGGCTTGTTAGTTTCTTTAAAAAATAGTTCACATTTTCCTTTTAGGCATTTTACCAAAAATCTCCACCTTGAATCAAAGAGGTTACTTCTGAAATAGCCTTTGTTTTACCCACGGTACCAGTCCAGATAATCATTCATTACTGTAGTCCTCTCTGGGACTGCTGAAGACATGAATCACCATAGCAACTCATCCTAAATAATAAATACTATGGTAGTGATTTTAGTAGAGAAAATCTATAGACGCTGAACTCACAGCTGTTATCCCCGCCCCACAATGAAATTATCTAAAACGCTGAGTCATTTCACAGGTGTAAGAATTTACAGACATCCATATTTGTGTTTAAAGAGCTTAGCTGGTTAATTGTGATTCACAACATTGATCCTCAGTTCAGCCATAAAGCCCAGTTTGTTCTCTCAACAATTAACATTAAAATGTCTGCCTCATCTTTAATGCACCCCCACTCACCTCTGAACAAGTGCATATACCTTCTACTGATGGAATTTTTGTATAAGCCCGTATCTTTTCACACCTTCAGAGTTTTACTTAAAATGTATCTCCCTTTTATGGCTTCTAAGCCAGAATCTACTTAGGATCTCTTACTCCTATTGTTTTAACAATATTCGTAGGAGGCAGACAATTAATTTTGCGAACTCATCCTAGAAAAAGAGCGCACAGTGGCAAGTTCACGAACTTAATTGTCAAAGTTTGGGGTACAACGACAGCTCTGATGGCCATTCCAGAAAAAGAGTTACAAAATCGCTTTGAAGGGTGGACTAGGCGCTGGTGTTGCTCCATAGCTTCCCAAGGAAATTACTTTGAAGGTGGCCATAGTGATATAGTATATAACACCTTTTCTAGGATGAATGCACAAAACCAATTGTCCAATTTTGTATTCTTTCTCTCTCTCTCTCTCATCTCTCAGTTTCATGTTGAATTCCTCTTGTGTACAACACTTGGGACAGCTGTATGCAGTTTGTGATGTGTATGCTTATATGTTTCTGTCACTTGAGCTTAAAGACATTTTTCTATATATCTCTTGTCACTTATTGATTGATATGGCTGGCAGATGGATTTTTTTTTTTAGAAATATCATCAGCTACACAAAATATGCTGACATCTCCAGTAGTAAATAATTCAAGATAGTCACGGTTTAAAAAGCATGCTTGCTGCCTTTCCAAAAAAAAAAGGAAAATCATAGGTTTATAAGAAAATGATAAGGTAGACCTTAAATTAGAGTGTTCTAGAAAATTATCCTAGTACTTAAGAGTAAGAATTTTCAGAGAACATTGTTCCTTCCTTCATTTTAAAGATATTTGCTGGGTGCATTTCAATCATTGTCCAAGGAACTCAGGAATTCACAGTGAATAAGAAATACAAGGGACCTTGTTTTTATGAAATTTGCATTCTTTGTGGGGAAAGCAAACATAAACAAGCAAGCAGATATGTATGTAAGATAACTTTGATAATGATAAATGAGAAGATATAGAGATGTCCTAATAATTGATAAGCTGTATAGGCATATGTCGTATGTATGTGCTTGGGAGACTATTAATGTCCTGCCCTGTATCTCCTTGGCCTACCTTTGAGTTCACCTGCAGGTATGGCAGACCATCATCTGAAACCTCAATCACCTGCACATTTCTTCTTCTCTGCCCTGGGGGCTTTCTCTAGCACCTCAGCAGTGTGTTTGCACAGGTGTAACTCAGAAGGGCAGGGGGTGTGGTTTACCTCAATACTCAACCAATGGGGGATGAGAGTTAGTATATAAATACCACAGCCTCCTTCTCCTCTGATAGGTCAATTCTCAGTTGTGATCTACAGTTTCTTAGATTTTTCCAGAAGGATTTAGCCCCAGTTGCTCATAGGAGCAACCTTATTATTAAGACACATTTTATAGGTGTTTTTAACTTCCTGGCCTCACTTTCCCCACTCCTTCATTTGTTTTCCTGGAATAAACTTCTAAACAAACTAGTTGTACTCAAGTCCTTATATCAAGATTTGCTCTGGGGAAGAATGGAAACTAACATAGTTGAAGAAGGAGAAATTTAATCGAGTCATTAAGAAAGAACACATTAAAGTAGTGTTATTAGAAATGAGATCTAAATGACTAGAAGTTACTATCCATGGAAAGATCTGGGAAGAGAGTTCCTGGTGGAAAAAGGAGCAAAAACAAAAGTCCTGAAGTGGGCAATGTTCCATGCACCAAGGAAACAGAGTAGCTAGAGTAAGTGATGAGTGGTAGGCAATGATGTCAAGGGGGCAAGTAAGAGATATATTTTATGACTGTATAGATGATATTAAACAGTTCAGGCTTGTTTTATAATTATAATCAGCCTTTGTAAGGTTTTAAGCAAGGGAGTGATATATTTTGATTTAAAAATAAATCTCTAGCTATTTTTGGAGAATATATTTTAAGGAGATAAGAGTTATAAACTAACAAGAGGAAGTCAAGAGTACTACTAATAGTAGTTCTCTTTTATACTAGTCTAGATGAGACAAAACATATAAACTACTTTTAATGAGGAAAAGTGGAAATAGAATGTTCACACTCAAGATATATTTTGAGAAGAACCCAATAGAATTCACTGATGGATTACATAGAAAAATAGTGAAGAGAAAAGAAAAAAACCAAATTCCATTAAATATGAAAAGCCACATTGAAATAAGGATGGGACAGGAGATACAAATTTGGGAGAGAGTGGCATTATTAAAACAATTTAAGAACATGAAACAGATGTGATCTTCTAGGAAAAGAAAGTAGAGAGCCTGGTGGTGGGGATGGGGGGTGGTGCTTGAGAAAGAGTTGAAGCAAGCACAAAACAAACTGAAATAGAAGAGTTAGCATAGTAGACAAAAGATAAGAACTATGGTTTCATGGACACTAAAAATGATGTACATCAAGAAATACCAAGAAGGAAGAAGTGGCCTACTGTGAAATGTTGCTGAGAGTACAATTAATAGAATAGAAATTCAACCATTCGATTTATCAATTTTCAGATCATCAGTAAGAGTAGCATGGATTACTGGACATGGAAAACATAAACATATTAAAGAGAAAAAAGAATTTGAGAATGTTTAAATAGAAAATAGATCTTTTTAAAAACTTTGTTCTTAAGGAAAGCAGAGACAAAGTGCAATACCTGGATGGGGCACGTGGGATCACTGTGACTACGCTAGAGGAAATGTTATGCGTGCACAGCGTCTCTACTTCCAGAGCATTAAGAGGAGTATGGTTCTCAGGGTCTCTCGCAATTAGATTTCTACCAAAAAATTGCATCTGGACAATAGAGTGTTGATAGAAATTGTGTATGTCATTTCCAGACATTGAGCTTTAAAAATCTCATTAGTCTTCCACTTCTTTTCATCCTTCAACAGCAAATTTGAAAGTCATGTGTTCCAGATGGAGCAACCACAAAGCAGAAGCCACCTGGGTTTCTGGATCAGTCTTGAATAGAGCCTCCAAAAAGAACCAAGCTACCCATCTTGGACTCTGATATGAAGAAATGATAAACATTTGTTGTGTTTGGGCAGTGAGGGTGGGCTGATAAATTTTACCTCCACTGTAATATTTTTTTGTTATATTAGACATATATGAACATAACCAGTTCTGTGTAGTCCCATGGTATCTCCCCTCCATCATTCTTGACCTTGCACACAGAGATGCTTGCATTTTTCACCCAGTGCACACTGAAATGAAAGAATGTTCAGACATTTGGTTCAAACTACATGCTGATATTGAATTCTTAACAGCAGATAAAGTTACTCCAATTTTTTTTGAAATTTTTGAAAAAGAAGGTGAGGACTTCTTAAAGAAGATTATTACAAATAATGAAACTTGGGTCCATCATTATTATCCTGACAACAAAAGGCAGTCCATATAATACCACCATAAGGGATCACCTCAGCCAAAAAAATTCAAAACCCAGGCCTTAGCTAAGAAGGTCATGTTGACTGTTTTATGGTCTGAACACTCTTGCATTTTGACATGCACTGGGTGAAAAACATAAGCATCTGTGTGTGTAAGGTCAAGAATGATGGAGAGGAGATACCATGTGACTACATAGAACTGGTTATATACAGATACGTCTAATGGAACAAAAAATATTACAGTGGGAGCAAAATTTATCAGCCTGTCCTCACAGGTTCAATTATTACCTCAGCAGAGTCAAGCTTATCCTAATACCCCTGAAATGTTTTTAAGATTGATAAAATATCATTTTGCACATTTTAGAAAATGCACTATTAAGGAGACAGACCTGGTATTGCAGGAGAGAAAGTATATAATTGCAAGAATATTATACTTGAGAAGATAGAAAAGGTCTGAGATCAAGAGTAACAATTGTAGAGGTTGGACTTAGAAGTAGGGACTTTGTAAAGTAAGAAAGACAGGGAATTTGAGTACAAAAGAAATCGCAATGATACATTTGATCAAAGGAAGCTGAGGGCATTTTCTCATTTACTGCTTCTATTTGGTCAGAGAACAGTGAGATAAGAAAAGAATATCATCTGAGAGATAGGGAGTAGATAGGAAAATATTGGTTCTTTGAGGAGAAAGGACAAGTTGTGAAAAATAATTCAAAGAATGGGAAATCAGTCAAATTAAGAAAGGAAAACTGTCTGTTTTATGTATATTTTAACTGTATGTTAAAATATGTCCAAGTAGAATATTTGTGTGTATTTTTTATGCTGATTTCAGCTTCCTGGCTAAAGGTATAATATAGTTAGATGGATGGCTTTTGCAAGGCATATATAATAGAGAATAAGTAGAGCAAGAATATTGCAGGTAATCACAAAGGAGTGACTTTAAGAATGGATCAAGGAATGTCATCAGGGCAAGAGAGAAATATAGACATCTATAGGCAATGGACAATGGATAATCTATAGATGAGAGGCCTCCATAAGGACAAATAGTTGCTGAATTAAGAGTACTGGTATAAGTAATCTACAAGGATAAAAACTGGTGGTTAGAATGTAGAATGCTTCAAATCAAGATTTTAAAATTAGTTCAATTTTTTTACCCTTGATATCTTCACTTTATGTTTTAAATTTTTATTATATTTATTGGGGTGACATTGGTTAATAAAATATAGATTTCAAGTGTATAGTTCTATAATACATTATCTGTATATTACATTGTATGTTCAATAATCAAAGTTAAATTATTCATTGATGATTAAGAAGTCAAATGTATTGCACGGTATAGGACAAAATACAATCTTTTCCTTATAAGAGCTCTTGGGGGAAATCACTCTCATTCTCACAATCAGAAAAACTTTGCTACTTCAGAGCAGCTCATTTGTTTTTCTTTTATACATAGTGGAAATTGTGTGAGTTATTGGAGAGGGTTATACACATGGCAGAAACATGAAAATTATTTCCGCTAAATGTGGTACAGATGATAAATAAATCTTAGAAGGAGACCAAGAAATAACTTTCAGCTTATCTTACAAATATGGATCTGTGGAAATTAAAAAGAAGAGAGGCTAAAAGAATGAGAAAGAGCAAAGGAAAGAGCAGGCTATTAGGCAGATGGAGAAGGCACCATTTGGTGTCCTCTTGATTATATTAGACCACCAACACCGGGTTAGAAAAATGTTAGGCCCAGCATATAGGCGGCAATAAACAATAGGAAATCATTCATAAGTATAGTGAGGATAATTCACTTCAATAATATGTTTCTTACCTGATTAAGAGGGAAGCACTTGGAAGGAGCCTAAGAAAGTCATACCACAGTGCAATGTCATCATCAAACACAGAGAAGGGATGGATATAGATATCCCCTGATTAGATATCCTACAGACAAATCTCACTACCAGTCTCTTTCCCATTGCTGCTGGATAAATGAATTACAAAGCCACTCTGGAGCTTAGTAAATGATAGGAACCTAGTAGCAGCAATAAAGTAGAATGCAAAAGATGGAAGTAGCCCCCGCTTACCACATTGGATAAGCAAATACCACACCTGTTTATGATACCCATTGTTGAAACGGACATCTAAAGACATGTGGAGCTTGTGAAATTAATTTTATATGACAAAGTTATAAGAAAAGCAAAGGAAATAAACATTTAAAAACAAAAATAAAGAGTCATCAATATAGGTTATGTCGTCTAAACTAATTTCATTAAAATAGGGATTTTCAAAGCAAGATTAGACAATGAGATAGTGAGACAACAGTTACCTTAAGTCTAGTATGCAATTTTTATTTGTCAATTATTCCTCAATAAAGCTGAAAAATTTTTAAATAACTTCAAGAAAGAAAAGTCTTACTGATTTGTCTTCTCCTATTTTCAATTAAAGGGCAGAAATCAAAGAAACAATATATATAGTTTTGATGAAAAAGCATCTTTTCCTTGCAAGTGGTTTTGTTTACATATGAAGTGTCATGTGCTCAGGATTTAGAAAATAGATCACTCAATCTTAAAAGAGTATTTGAAGATGAATTAAAAAACAAAAACAAAAACAAAAGAAAAAAAAAACAGTTAAGAAGAAGGAAGACATGAACTGGCAGGTATGATTAAAATCATTTAGTAAAAATTTAATTTTAAATTATTGTTATAAATGTTACCACAAAGAGATACCAAAAATCTTAAATTATTAAGAAAACAGGCACCAAAATGTTTGAAATGAAGATATGATATTGAGTCTGAAATTCCAAACTAAATTCCAGAGAAAAGGTATCAATTTCTTTTCATATACCTGGGATGCCAAAAATATGTATACACATTTTAAGAGATGCTATCTATCTATTACTTTTCAAAGTTGAATTGAATTTTGGTAGCAATGTGTGTCACCATATGACAGGCAGGACAGTCAAAGAAAATGGTAGAAGCACGGTTGTCATTGGAAGAGCACAAGACCATTTTGAAATGGTATGTGAAATTTGAGAATATTGTTTGAGTTTCCTCCATGTTTTCCTGACTTAACACCCTTTGACTTCTACTTATGGGGGACCTTAATGGATGTGGTGTACCTTAGAAAACCAGCTACACTGGCGGTACTTTCAGAATAAATTGAAATGGCATGCGCAGCATAAAAGTGGACACTTTGGTCAACAATGCCCAAGCAGTAGTTTGCCATAATCAGAAGTGTCTGGACACTGATGGTAACCACTTTGAGAACCTTTTGTAATAGCAGAAGTCAAATGTCACTTGTACTCATCTTTTGTTATTGATATATGTTGAGTATTACAATTTTAATACAGTTCTTTCCTTTCTTAAAACATGTATATGGTTTTTTGGCACCCTCCATATAAAGGCATGGACAATGTCAGAATGTCCAGATTAACTCTTAAAGTTGTCAAATAAGGAAAAAATTAACTCAATATTTGTTGAAGTTGATATACAATTACCAGCATATTGTTCTTGAGAAATTACTTAAATTAAATTGCAAAAATAAACCTTAATTTCGGTAGATTTTTACTTATATTCATATATGTAACTGTTACCCACATCAAGTTACTGAACATTTCCAGCATTCTAGAATTCTCTCTTGTGACCTTGCCAAGCCAGTAGCATGTCCTTATAACGATAATCTCTGTCACCACAGATTAATTGTCTTTTTAACTTCATGTAAATGGAATCAGGGTGCGCACGCTTTAGTGTCTCACTTTCTCTCAATGTTATGTCTCTGATATTAAGCCATATTGTTGCACTCATTGGTTCGCTCTTTTTTCATTGCTGTGAAATGTTATATTGCATAAATATATCATAATTTGTTTACCTATTCAATTTCTGATGGACATTTAGGTTATTTCTAACTTACAGCTATTATGAATAAAACTTCTGTGATCATTCTTGTACATGTAAGAACACTATTCTATTGGGTATATATCCAGGAATAACATAAGTTACTTAAATTGCTGTGTAGATTAAGTAAATGCTTTTAGATATTTTTCTCAAAACAGCTGTGCAGATTTAAACCATCACTTGCAATGTAAGCATTCTAAATCTCCATATCCTTGATAATACTTGATAATGTTAATCATTTCAGTCACCCTATCTCCAATACAATTTTTTAAAAGAATCTTGCCTTCTAAATAATAGAGAAAAAAAACATGTAAAGCAACTCAGTCCAGAAAAATAACCAAAAGGAGAAATCAATAAAAATTTCAGAGTAAAATCATCACAGTAAAAACACCAAAGAGCATTTATTTCAATTATTATAATACCTTTTGAAACACTGTGTTGAATATATCAACGTCTCTACTCCTGCTTTGGGATGCCTCTCTAGAACATGTATTGATGGTTCAACTGTCTTTACAGTTTACCAATTATGCATGAACTTATTTATTCCCTAGACTTATAAGAAATGTAGATTTAATTGCCATACTAGTAAACAAACAAACCAAAAATCAGCACATGGAGAATTCTCTGAAAGTAGGTGGGAGAGTGTAGCATAACTATACAACCACTGGAGTGATGAGGGAGGCCAAGCCCTGTTGCTGCATGCACCCATCCAAAATAGAACAGCTGCTGCTATGCAACCCTGTGGTATTCACTGGGGATTCTGGAGCTCTGAATTGTGGTTGTTCTTTCCTCTCAATGTCATCAACGGTGGCACTTGATTAATGTAATAGAAGGTCATTCACTTTCTCTTCAGTTAGCAAATTGTTAAATTATCGTAAATTTAAGCCCTCTAATATTTGCATAGGTATAGCTAAGATCATATAACAAGGTAATAGAAAAATTCGTTAGCTGAGTAATGAGTACAGGTGATTACAATTCCAAATCCAAATTTAATTGAAACCAATGTTTTCCAGGTTCCTATCTATTATGATGAATATTTGAGAATTTATATTGAGCAATGTAAACAGTATTTTTCTATATCATTTCCATTTCAAAGTTAAATAATATAGAACTTAAAGAGGTTTTAAAACAACCTAGTAAAGTCCTCCTAAGTTATAGAACTTAGATAAAATTACATACATCTGTCTTTCCTGCCAAAACTCTTTTTACTTCTTTTAACACTAAAAACATTTTAAAGTATGTGTTCTTCATATTCAGATTTTTTTTTGAAAAACAGGTCATGTACCCAGTGCTATGACCATATGGTTTAGTGTACTTTTACAATACTGGAGAAGGTTCAGAAAGATTTCATCTGCTTAGCTACTTCCTCTAATGTGCTCAATACCAATGATTACATGTTTGTTGCCTTTTTCTATAAAAAGAAACTTCTGAAACAGGAAAACATTTACCATTGCATGAATATGTAAGTCATGTTCAATGCCAAAATCATCATTCCCTTGAATAATGTTGTGAACTCTTGCTTCCTATTGTGGCATCTTATAAATATCTTGGCTAATTTTTAATGTATTCCTTCTGTATCTACAATGCATTACCTTTATTTAATCATCAGCAATAATATCTAATACACATACAGTGAGACTGAATGTGATTTTCTTTTGTCACTGACAGTAACAGATAGTTATTGATAATTATGATCCATGTGTAGCTCCTTCTTTCATTAGAGGAGAAGAGCATACAATGCCAGATCAACTGCTGAAGCAGTTCTGTGTCATCAATCTTAAACCACTTGCCAATGCCGTGAATGTGCGTATCTCCCAGAGTAATATATCTGTGTCATCTCATTGTCATATATACTGAATTGTTTAGAAAAGTAAACCAGAAAGGAAAAAACAAATATGGGTATTTTTCTACTCTATATGAAATGTGAGATAAATGGTATTTACTGAGTCTGTATGGGTATTAGTGTGTGTATAGGCACATGTTATGGGTGGGAGGGGAGGTATGTTTAGTAATGTGTACTTTTAATGTGTTTATTATATGTCATAATACTCCATCTATAAATTAAACACCAAAAAATGTATAAGGGGAAAAAGAATAGAAATTTCCTTTCCTTCTTTCCTTAGTCCATGTTAAAAGTAAAAGCCACTTTCCCTGAAAATAAGCAAATGATCACAGCTACAGTTTTTAAGATATAGAGTCAAGCTGATGTAATATATGCATCATCATTATAGCACTGACTGACCCTGAGATCTAATCATCATCAGATTCCACTTTCCTTCATTAATTCTCCTGGGTGATTATTTGGGGCTCAAACCTTCTTTCTTGATGGACACACCAAAGAACCATGTGGAACACATAGCAAAGCTGTATAAACAACATCCCTATAATATTTGACTGTAAGGAAATAATACCATTAAAAAACAGTTATGGGATTATGAAAAGAATTTCTTTCTTTCTTTCTTTCTTTCTTTCTTTCTTTCTTTCTTTCTTTCTTTCTTTCTTTCCTTCCTTCCTTCCTTCCTTTCTTTCTTTCCTTTCTTTCCTTTCTTTCCTTTCTTTCCTTTCTTTCTTTCCTTTCTTTCCTTTCTTTCCTTTCTTTCCTTTCTTTCCTTTCTTCCTTCCTTCCTTCCTTCCTTCCTTCCTTCCTTTCTTTCTTTCTTTTCTTTCTTTTCTTTCTTTTCTTTCTTTTCTTTCTTTCTGTTTTTTTTTTTTAGTTTTGGTTGGTTCCCTGAGCTGGAATTGAGCCCAGGCTTTGGCGGTGAGAGCACCAAGCCCTAGCCACTACACCACCAGGGAACCCCCTGAAAAGAATTTCTGAAGATTCATCTATATCAAACCATACTTCATTGTTCTCTTTTCATCAGCTGTGTTATGATATGATTATTTCACATAAAAAATAAGAAGATATCTATTAATGCTAGTAAAATAGAAGGAATAGAAAAGCACAAAAAATCATCTATACCTCTTTCTGAGTCCTTGCACAAAGCCACTTAAATTCCCTATGCCTTAGTTTCCTCTCTCAATTTCTATAAAGACTGAGAATAAAATGTCATAATATCTTTGGAAACATTTTATAAAACTGTAATCAATGATACACCTGTAATGTGATTGTTAGCTACCTAGCTTTAAATCTTACCAGACATTCAAACTAGAGCAAGAATCTCAAGTGGCCAAGACTATTTTAAAACAAATGCTTACAGAATTATGTAATACGTCTTGCAATGTGTATTATGCAGGGTAGACTAGCTAGGGTGTATTATGTACAGCTTCCAATATCAGTGGCTTAGCACAACATGCAAATTATCTTGTATGTTTGAGCAACTCTTTAGGTCAGCAATATTCCATATAGTGACTTACCAATCCAGGCTGATGAAGGCTCCACCACCCTTTCCCTGTACAATCTGAAACATGCAGTCTCCTAGGATGATAAGGAAAGAAAAGCACTAGAGTCTAGCTCTGACAATTAAATCCTTCAGTCTAGAAATGACCCAAGGCCTAAGTAGCTTTCACTTACAGCCCATCAGCCAGAACTGGCCACAATAAATGCACATACCAGCAAAAGACAAAGGAAGCATAGTCCTTTTGTGTTTCTTAAAGGGGGTCTGGATATAGCTAAGCATCAGAAGTCTCTACTACAAGCTTCATGAATTATAGTAAGGTTTTCAACAGCTCCTAAATTCAGTTGCCTATTAGAGGATTTAATATAACCATTTCTACCATTCTGTTCTGTGCAGGTGGTTCAATACCCGTTAAGATAAATATGCTTGTAAAATAAAGATCACATATTAACCTATAAAATATAGTTCAAGGTTTGATATTTGTTCTGTACCAACTTACTCTATGTCTTAAACCAGGCATGGGAATCCCAGGTAATTTTATTGCCACAAGTAACAACACAAAACCTTTCCATTTCCCGAAGCCCCAAAAGCAATCTTCATGCACAATTCACACACACATGCATACAGTTGCAGACAACATGCATGTCAATATAAATGGAATAATGTAAAACATCTTAGAGAAATGTCCATGCTCTAATGTAAGTTTTAAAGAAACTTTGCAACATTTCTTTCCCAAAGTGGATGATATCAAGATGAGGTCATGTCCTGGATGAAGATTAATACTACTACTAAAATAGCATGGATATATACAATTATGTGTTTGCTTAACAGTATCTATGAATGAGAACTGGTAAGGCAAGTTCCAAAACTATATAAATAGGTAATATTTTTCAATGCAGAAAAATTTATGTGGCTCATTTTTGATGTCTTGGTATAAAGGCAGTATGTGATTGCTATAGACCCTTGATGTTAGCAATTAATACCTTAAGTTATTGTTGATTTTAAAACTCTGTCATTTTGGAGGGGAAATCTGAAGGAAGCTTTTCTAAGGGCCCAGGCAGAATTGAGGAACTTATTTGCTTCTGCTCCCCAGCAAATATTGTGAATAGTGTCTCTAACACATGCCTGACCTTGCATTTTAAATAGTTGACTTCTCCTAATACCAAACTGTATTTTATTTGCATCCTTAAACCTAAAGTCTCAGTTAATCCCCCCAATATAGTGGATGCTCAATAAACATTTCTTGAATGATTCAATGTCCAGGGAAACTAAAGACATGTGACAGACAATACTTTAGGCTAAATGTTTTGTTCCTAGATTTAACTTGAGCTCTACTCAATAGTAATAGCTTCTTGATAGGAGAAAGCTGAGTTATGAAGGACTAACCATCTCCCTAAAATTATGAGGATTATGAATGATAAGAGCAGAGGCTCTGGAATGGGACTGCTGGGGTTCAAACCTTGTCTCTACCAGTTCATTCTTCTGTGACACTAGGTAGGATACTTAAGTTTACTGTGCCTCAATTACTTCATTTTTTAAATAAGGATAATAATATCCATCTTACAAATTCATTGAGATTATAAACAGAGTTAACATATGAGTATGTAGAGTACTTTAAAAAGTGCATGACAAACTGAAACACTCAATAAATGTTTGCTTTTATTGTTTTTTTGTGTTGTTTTCTAAGGTGATTCCTCTGACATACATGCTTAGGGCATTCTTAGTTCTCAGGCTTGGCATTGTCAAGGGATGACACAATGGGAACATTGCTACTACTAGAAGACATGGTCTTCCCTATTGGAAAGAAGAGATTGGGAAGGGGGATCCCAAATTAATTGCACAGCAATGTGAAAGGGTTCTATTGTTCAGGGAACCATTTTTCCCTAGCAGGCTAGGACTCTTGTTTCAAATGAATTCCTCTCTCTTGCACATGAAGGTCCTTAAGCTTTGGAAGAGAGAAGTTGAAGATCATTGCAATCTAGTGATCAACAATACAGCATCTTTACCAAAAGTTACACAATTGTGGAGTAAAAATCTCTTGATATTTGGAGAACCTATTTGTAACTTGAACTAAAGAACACTCTTGAAATGCCAGAAATCGAAATAAGGTACAATTTTATCTCCTCAATGAGTTAAAATTACAAAAGCAGATTGTGTCATCCTCCTTTGCTCAATGAAAGCAAAGTGTATTCTGCTATTTAATGTTAGACATGTTCAATCTAAAATATTGGGATATTTGATCTAAAAAGGCCAAAAAAATTTGTCCTCCTAATAATCATCAGCTGAGAACAATTGAAAATCACTTAGCAGTATTTGCTAAACTGTACTAAGTTCCAATTACTCTGATCTGCTGAACAGAGGCCAACTCAAAAATCAAATAATCAATTTGATGTGCATGATAATAAACAAGCCTCCCATTTTCATTGTACTAAGTAAATCTGGACTTATTTAAATTAGGTGTCTCACATGTTTAAACGTTTTTCAACATATATTTTCTATTTTTCTATATGAAAATTCATGACAAGAAAATCACAACTAGAATTAGACTGAAACATCATTTTCAGTCTAATGGTACAGAAACTGGTTTACTATTTGGCTTCTAGAAACATTCCTGCACTATAAAAAAAAGTTATTTATGTAATTTCATGAGGTTTTTCCAGAAAGTTTTAAGATATACCCAATGAAAATTGCTTCCTCTGTACTATACCTCATATCTAATCTATATATATATATCATATTAATAAGAAAGATTTTTCATTGATTTTTTTAGACCAATTGATTAGCCACTTTAGGGCTTAAATAAAATGTTTAGTTTATCTTTTTTGTGTTTCTAATGTTTTCAAGATAGTATATGGGAATTTACATATAGCTAAGCTGTGAAAATAAAAATAATTTACCTATAAAAATTGTATTTAGTCAGATGGGAAAATTTGAAGACCAGTAGATCTCTCCTCTTTCCACTTACACAGAGTACCCAAACTGGAACAGAAATTTAGGGTGAAAAGCAGGACAATGCTTATAGCTGTGCTAAATATTTACCAAGCATTCATTTATGCACCTTGCATGTGCCAGCTCATTTAATTTTTGCAAAACATCCTTAGACCTATTTAAGTTTATTCCTAAATTAAGGTTATGAGATTTACCAAAGTATAGGATGCCCATTCAACTTGAATTTAAGATACACAACAAACTATTTTTTAGTGTAAACGTGTTCCAAATATTCCGTGGGATATATTTATACTAAAAAAATTATTTGTTTATCTAAAAATGAAATTTAACTGCACATCCTCTATTTTATCTGGAAACCCTACCGTAAAGGCAGGTGGACTTTATAGGTGGCAAATTTGAGACACATATACAAAAAATTTATACAAGACAAAACTGAGACACATAGAGTTTGAATGTCACACTATAGCAGTACAATTCCAGGTCTACCATTTCCAAAACCCAAACTTTTCTACCCTACTCCAATGACTTACGTCACAGCAATTCTCTAGAATTGCTTATTTGTTTATAATCTATAAATATTATATATACATATATAAAGTATAAATGAAAGCTCAGCACTTGACTTTTTTGAGGGGTTCCTGTCCTCCATGATCACCCAAGTGAATCATCCCAGAAGATTTATGCCAATTACATGATCTCGTGACATAGGAACTTTTTTTGAAACTTGCTTCGCACAGACCAGCAAGAACAGCATCCCTTGAGAACTTGTTAGAAATGTAAATTATCAAGCCCAGTCCCAAACTTAAAACGTAGAATCGAAAATTGGGATCCAGCAATCTGCTTTTAATAAGCCCCGCCCCCTGTCAACCTTGGTTCTAATGCTCTTTCAAAAACCTCTGTTGTGGAATAATAACTTGTACTAAATAATTGATTAAATAATCATTTAACACAGTAAGTTATTTTCTTTACTAAATAGTCAAGTAAATAATTATGTTACACTTCAGAAAATTCTTTCAGATACCACTGGCAATGACACACATTGATTTTATGATTCTGTTTAAAATAAAATGAAAAAGCCCAGGAGGCACATCCTTCTAGGCTGATGGATCACTTATTCTATGGGCATATTTCTTGGGCTTCTCATGGCTGTCCCAGTGAGAGAAGTTTCTGTCAGATATTTTGTCATACAAAACTTTGCAGCAGCTTTGAGACTCCTGCCAATGAGGGTTTATTCAGGTGCACTGCTGCTTTGGGGGGTAGGAAAAAAGTCTCAAAGAAATCATTTGGTTTTAAGCCAAATGCATCCAAAACTGTTCAGTATGAGAGCAACTACAGGAAAAGTGAAAATTTTCAACTAATCAGCCATTTTTACATCTAGCACATTATTAGATAAGAGCAGTATTCTTCATATTCTTTCATTCTATTTTTAGTTTTTTTTCCTCTTCAGTAAACTGACTGAAACGAACCATTGTCTAAAGATCAA
Source organism: Lyroderma lyra (assembly GCA_004026885.1). Taxonomy (NCBI): domain Eukaryota; kingdom Metazoa; phylum Chordata; class Mammalia; order Chiroptera; family Megadermatidae; genus Lyroderma; species Lyroderma lyra. The sequence continues at coordinate 88,666 of PVJL010005316.1, forward strand.
AAACTTCTCATTTGTAAAGGGTTAGCATTTCATTACAAAGCAAAGTTCAAAATCCATTTTGCATCTAAGAAGAATCCCACCTCATTTTTCATTGAAAGTGGCCTTGGCTATTCCCATTTTCTTTATATTTTAATGAATTACCTTTCACTAAATGCCAGAGCGTTAAGGTAGAAAAAATATGGGATTAAAATCAGGCTGATGTGGGTGCGAAATACAAGAAGCACACTACCTGTGTGCCCTTGAGCAAGTTATTTCATTTCTCTAAGCTTCAGTTTTCTCATTTACAAAATGGAAATAATAACACAACTCTGAGAATGATTATGTAAATTAAAATAATAGTAACTTTGAAAACACCTTACTTATATTAGTCAAAAGTTGTCAAAGCAGATTCACAAGAAAGGAAACATGGTTAGAATGGAAATTTTCTGTGAAAGAAGCCAACATATTTTAATTATCATTATTAGCTGCAATATATTATTTTATTCTCTTGATAGTTTTTTTCATTAAAAAACAATTAGACTAACATATCCCATTTCTCTATTTAACTGAAGGTTTTTATTGCTTTCAAACATTTCTTCTCAGATAATTACATTCCTGATAAAGATACTTAGTTTCGATTCCATTTTATCCTTAGTGCCTGCTTTAGTTTTGATGGTTTATTAATCTATATTTTTATAATCTTACAAATTAAATAATCGATGCTTCCTTCTATTCCATTATTTTAGTGTGTTTTATCTTTTCTATTTTTTCAGCTTTATTGAGACATAATTGAGAAATAGGAATGCGTTTATTTATGGTGTGTAACTCTATGTGTTGTCTAAGTTGTGAAATCAAGCTAAGGTGTATAAGAGCTGTTCAGAAAATAATCCAGCCATAAATGCCTCTATTTTTCATACTATTTTGCTGGATACTTTCTGAACAGCCATTGTATACCCATAACTTCACATAGTTACCATTTTCTTTCATTTTATTTGTGTTGAGGACATTTAAATTTTGCCCTCTTAGCAAATTTCAAGTATATAATACAGTATCATTAACTATAGTCACCATGCTATACATTAGATCAACAGAATTCATTCATCCTCCATAACAGAAACTTTGTACCCTTTGATCAACATCTCCCCATTCCCGACACCTCCAGCCCCTGGCAACCACCATCCTACTCTTTGATTCTGTAAGTCTTATTATGGTAGAGTCCACATATAAATGAGATCATGCAACATTTCTCTTTCTGTGCCTGGCTTATTAGCATAATGTTCTCCATGATTTCAAACGTAAAGAAAAATTGCAAGAAACCTCACTTATAGCCGTCACTAGATTTATTGTTTATATTTGCATTTTATCCCATTTGCTTTATCATTCTCTACACACACACACACACACACACACACACACATTTTAGTACTCCAGTGTATACTTCCTAAGAACAAGTACTGTACGTTTTTTTATATAACCACAGCACAGGAAATATAACATTGATACAGTACATTTGTCTAAACTCCAGCCTATATTCGAATCTTGTCCATTCCCCCTTATTCCCAGTCCAAGATCCTATCCAAGGTCATGTTTTGCTTTATTAGTCATGTCACCTTAGTCTTTTTTTTTTTAATTTTTATTGTGGAGCAGTTTCTCAGACTTTTTTTGTATTTCTTGATCTTGACATTTTTGAAGAGTACAAATATTTTGTAGAGTATGTTTCTCTTATTTCTTCATGGTTAGATTCTGTTGGCACTTTTTTTACAAGAATAAAAAATATTTCCAATCTATTCTTAATTACGTATTATAAAAAGTTACTTACAGTCATATACAAAAAGTATGAAATTTACTAGATTATTTACTGTATGTATGAATCGCATAATTGATACCCAAATGTTATCAGTAATAGTCTAATGTTGTGGAAAGAACACAAATTCTGGAGTTAAATTGTCTGGGCTTCACAACTTTCTAATTGTATAATTTTGACATGAAATATCTGTACTTTGGGTTCCACTTTTATAAAACAGGATGTTAATAGAACCTACCTCATTCATTTAGTGTGAGAATTTATTGTGATATATGAAAATCACTGAATATAGTGACTGATATATAGTGAAGCTCAATAAGTGATATGGATCATTGGTGCAATTAATATACATATATATGCAATTACTTTTTTCATTTTCATTTGTACCCAAATGTGCTATTCATGTAAGTTAATTTTTAAAAATATACTTTAAACTTTCTTTCAACAAAGATGTATCATTTAATAGGTCCAAAATATATAATTAAATTATAGATATAAATATATTTGAAAACATTTTCAAATCTAAAGTGATAAATATTTTGTTTGAATATTTTGTTCTAACTTTTTTCTACTTAGAAAAATAAATTAGTATTCTTTTGTTTTCTTAATGTTTTTTATAAAAATATGACTTTAACTGATCTCAAAACCAATAGTATTAACTCACCACTGTTGATGACTTCTAACTCTACAGTGAAATATTGTTTTTCGTTACTCTCCATTCATAGTGCTCTAGTTGATTTTAGCTCTTTTGACAACACATTCTAAATGCATTTTCAAGTAACACTTAGAGTCACTGGTGACCTTGGTAGGATGCAAATTAGATGAATTGCTTATATTTTGAAATAAATTTTATGTGAATGTTATTCACTAGTGTTTTAAGGGGTGAAAATCTCCCCATCTGTATTTCAGAAATGGAATAACTGAGCAAAGACTTGCTAAAGAACTCCCTGATGGCAAAGAAAATTAGAATATATACTTGAACAGTCAATTTCCAAGGAAAACTGGAATAGCATTATGTCTTCAGCATGTGTCAGGATGTAGTTATAAAGACAGGAATCATAAATTCAATCATGAATTTGCATAAATGCAAATTGTGACACAACACAAGAATATAATCTGTTGCTTTAAACAGATGCATGTACATCAATATTGTAAGCCCTGATTGAGATTTAAGATCTTTCATTGATTTCTATTATAGGTGTCAAACAGAATATAAATTTTAGCATTTAAGAGATTGAAGATCACCTATTGTAATTCCCAAATTTTTTTTGATGAAGAAACTTGTGCCTGAAGAGGTTAAAGTGATTTGCTCCAAATCACACAGATAATTAATATTTTCTAGAAGAAGAAGCCAACTGTTTTTCTTCATCATATTCTAATTTACTTCAATTGGGATATCAATAAAATAAATGTGTTAATTTTCTAAATGCTTCCAGGCACAGGGGATCCACTGATAAAAAAAAAAACACATGGCATCTGTTATGGATTGAATTATGTCCCCCCAAATTCAAATGTTGAAACCCTCAGACCTCAGAGTTCTTTGTCGGTACCCACACACAAAGAAAAGGACATGTGAGGAAACTGTGAGAAGGCAACTATTTGCAAGCATGAAAGAGAGGTCTCACTAGAAACGAACCCTACTGGCAACCTGATCTTAGACTTCCAGGCTCCAGAAATGTGAGAAAATAAATTTCCATTGTTAAGCTACACAGCCTGTACAATTTTGTTACAGCAGCCTGAACAGACTATGACTTGTCTACTGCAAGCACGCAGGGTTATGAATTTTATATCAGGAAATCAGTATAGCACAAAAGAAATAGTAGCTTTTTACTTGGGAGAGTAAGAAAAAATTGAACAGAGAAGGTGATTCTTGTGCTAAGTCTTGAAAGATGAGTGGAAGTGATGGAGCTGAACTGGAGTAGTGATGCTAGGTAATCTTCACACTATTTCATTTTCCTCTTGGAACAAATGAAGATGATACATTCCTCTTCCTCTTGAATCCACATGGGTCATGTGATCAGGGCTGTTAAAAGACCGTGGGTAATAGTAATGTAAGACTCTTGGACTTGACTCTTGAAACAACCATTGCCATCCTCTATATTCTCTCTTGTGGTTTCTTGCTAATTCAGATGGAAGCAATCCTATGCAGAACTCAGAAATCCCCAGGGGACAAGAGCAAGATGAAAAAAGCCAGGATGCCTTTGTCACAGTCTGGTGGAGACCCTTTACCGTTAGGTGATCTTCCGTACACTATGCACAAGAAAAAGGCAATATCCCATTGATTCCTGAGTACTTTCACACCCTACACTTTAATTTCTCTGTAATAAGGATGTTTCTTAAAATTAAGGTGATAAGGAAGCACTGTGCCATAGTTTAACTGGGAGAATTCATTTTCTTCCTTGGCCCCAAAGAAAATATCGCATCTTATGATAAATGGCAGCTGAGATTTGATGAAACACGGTGAATCTTTGTAGGTTAAGGCAATGAGATGGTAGGTTCTTTTGTTATAGCAGGGAGCCTTAATTACTCTATTAAAAGTGGACTTGTAGTTTCCAGATAAAAAGAACAGTGTCAGCAGGTACCCAAGACTTAAAACAGTTTTGTTTGTTTTAGAAGCTGCAAGCAGTTAGGTCTGAGTGGAATGTAAATTATGGAATGGCAAGTGGCAGTAACTCCCCAGCAGAATAGGAGTGAAACTAGCAAATGCTCTGATACTTTAATAATGCATTTCCTCTTGGTGGTGAACTGCATAATCAGGAATACTTATTTGAATCATGTTTGTGGCTCTTTCAGTATGGTTTTGGTAATGGAAGCATATTTTGAGGGAGATAAACCCAATAATAAGCATCTGTTTTACTTGACCACTTATTTAAAATAGTTATACACATGGTATAAAATTATTTTACTGAAAATAAGGTTATGACATATAAATATTTTATGTTAACATAATTATTCTCATATAATACATTTTCACATCGCAAAGTCTCTTTATTAACTCTGTATTTTTATCCTTATCTTTGCATGGAAGAAATGCAATCTTAATAGATTTGTTGATCACTCCTTTAATACAATGCAGAACCTTAGTTGTATGCAAATTTCAGTATACATCAGTGATCACAGAGGCAATTCAAACTTAATCCCTCCAGGCCTTAAAAGAAAAAGCTCATTTCAGTGAAAGAAACAATACATTCACACTTTTTTTTTAACCTGAGGCAACTGATCCTAACACGTTCAAAATAAAACGGTAGAAATATTGATGCACATTCAACATCTTCTAAAAAAAATTAAAAATGGAATTGACACATACCTGCTTAGCTAAAGCAATAGACAGAGAAATCTTGTTACTTTTACCGTATGTGGGTTTCCAAATAATTCTTTATATCAATAAAAACATGGTACAGAGAGACTTAAAGGAACCATTGAAACAATAAGCTAAGATATTTCCAGGTTGTTGGATATGGAGTTGATTGTATCAGTGTTCCCCCTGACTTTTGAATAATGACTTTGTTTTGTTCTCTATTGTTTTGCTGCACAAAATAAAATTGTATTTTGTGTACGCTGATTATATACAGTAGAGTATCTGTTAACCGGAAGTCAAGCAACTGGCACTCTCAAGCAACCGGCAAAAGATCAAAGAAATAATACTGCATTTATCCAACATGGGTGCTGGTTAACTGAGAGTCTACTTACATTTATCTGGCATTTACCAATCCCCGTAGGTGCCAGTTAACTGAGTCGTGTGTGTGTGTGTGTGTGTGTGTGTGTGTGTGTATGTACCTTGGTTATGTTATCAAATGAACAAAATGAAACATTCTTGGGTTCTCATAATTTTGCCAGTCTCCAGGATAATCTAGTTTAGAGGGGTCCCAGCTGTGTCTAGAAACACAGAGTAAGGTAAATGAGGCTGAGGGAGTCTGAGAAGGTAAGATGTCAAATTCCACACTTTCTCAAATCAAACCAAACATAACCACTTTTACCTATTTTATGTGTTGGAATATATTAATACATGAGACTTCATTTAAAAAATTACTTTGTGAAAGCTTCGAAAGCCCATTTATATCCTGAATGTCAGGAAAGCACAGTGATTAAACAAGAGGACGATGGAGTGAGTCTGCGTTGAACATCCTCAACTAGCATTTGCTAATGGCAGACACTTGAATGAATTGCACTAACTCTGGATCTCAAGCCCCTATAAAATGAGATTAGTAATTAGTTCTCATAGCATAGATTTGAGGATTTAATTAAATGATACACGTAAAACTATGTTATACCAAGTTCATGGCTGCCTGTCCATGACCAGCTACAATGAGGGAAGGAGATTATGCCATATGTAAATTAACTATATCACTAAGAACACTATTTCATTCAGCCACTTTTTTTGGTTGTTTTTCACAGTACGACTTACTCAAAGAAGGAAGAAGTACATTGAGTTTCATTCTGACACAAGTCCTCATCTCATTTAGGATTGATGTTTTAGGGAGGCTCTGAGTTTTATTTATTTATTTTCTAGCTTTATTGACGTACAGCATTGTATAAGTTAAGGGGGTACAATGTGATGATTTGAGATGTATATATTTTTGAAAAGATTACCACAGTAGGGTTAGTTAATAGCTCCATCACCTCACATAAATTACCATTTCATTTTTTGGTGAGAACATTTAAGATCTGCTATCTCAGTAACTTTCAAGTATATAATATAGTAATATTAAGTGTGCTCACCATGTTGTACATTAGAGCCTCAGAACTTATTCACCTTATAACTGAAAGTTTGTGCCTTTTGATGAACATCTCCCTGTTTCCCTTACACTCTACTACCTGGCAACCACCATTCTACTGTTTCTGTGAATTCAGCTTATTTTGATTCCTCACATAATTGATATCATATAGTATTTGTCTTTTTTCTGACTAATTTCACTTAGCATAATGTCCTCAAGGTCCATCCATGTTTGTTGCAAATGGCAGGATTTTCTCCTATTTTATGGCTGAATAGAATTCCATGATGTGTGTGTGTGTGTGTGTGTGTGTGTGTGTGTGTGTGTGTATGTGTGGGTGTGTATCTCACACTTTCTTCATCCATTCATCTTTTGATGTACTGGACACTTAAGTTGTTTCCATATCTTAGCTATTGTGAATAATGCTTCAATGAACACAGGATACAGTTATCTTTTTGAGATCCTGATGTCATTTCCTTTGGATATAAACCAGAAGTGAGTTTTGCCAGATCATATGGTAGTTCTATTACTTTTTGAGGAACATCCATTCACACTGTTCTCTAAAGTGGCTATACTAATTTACAATCCCACTAACAGTGCACAAGTATTCCATTTTTACACATCCTCCCCAGGATTTACCTCTTATCTTTTTGATAATAGCCATTCTAAAAGGTGTGAGGTGTTATCCCCTTGTTTTGATTTGCATTTCCCTGATGATTAATGATATTGGGCACATGTCTATTCAGGTCCTTGGCCCATTTTTAAAATTGGAATGTTTGTTTCTTTGTATTGATTTGTGTTCCTTATATATTTTGGATGTTAACTCCATATCAGATAGATGTTTTGCAAGTATTTTCTCCCATTCCATAGGTGACATTTACATTTCCTTATTTCCTTTGCTGTGAAAAAGCTTTTAGTTTGATATACTTCTACTTATTTATTTTTGTTCTCCTTACTTTTGCTTTTGGTGTCATATCCAAAAAGTTGTTGCCAAGACAGATGTCAAGGAGCTTTTTCCTTGTGTTTTCTTCTAGGAGGTTTACAACTTCAGATCCCATGTTTAAATCTTTAATTCATTTCAAGTTAATTTTTGTGAATGGCATAAAATGGGGGTACAATTTCATTCTTTTGCATCTGATTATCCAGTTTTTCTAGCACCATTTATTGAAAAGACTAATCTTTCCCCATCGAATTGGTTCTCTTATCAATTAGTTAAATGTATATGTGAGAGCTTATCTCTGGGCTCTTGATTCTTTTCCATTGGTCTATGTGTCTATTTTTATGCCAGTATCATACTGTTTTGATTACTATATATTTGTAATGTAGCTTCAAAGCGGTACATGTGATGCCTTTTGCTTTATTCTTCTTGCTCAAAATTGCTTTAGTTATTCTAGGTTTTTTGTGGTTCCATAGGAATTTTAAGAACAACTTTCTACTTCCGTGAAAAATACCACGGAAATTTTCATAGGGTTTACATTGAATCTATATATGGCTTAGGGTAGAACAGACATTTTAACAATATTAATTCTTCCCATCTATGAACATGAGATATCTTTCCATTTATTTCTCTCTTGTTCAATGTTTTTGATCAAAGTCTTATAGTGTACAGATCTTTTACTTCCTTGGTTAAATTTATTCCTAAGCATTTTATTGTTTTTGATGCTATTGTGAAAGGGATTGCTTTCTTTTTTTCTTTTCCAAATATTTCATTGTTAGTATATGAAAACAATTTATTTCTGTATGTTAATTTTGCATCCTAACACTTTACTGGATTCGTTGATTAGTTCTAACACTTTTTGGTGCAGACTTTATGATTTTCTATATATAAGATTGTATCATCTGCAAACAGAGATAATTTTACTTCTTCCTTTCTGATTTGGATGTCTGCTGCTCAACTTTTCTCTCTGTCTAATCTCATTTCTATATATTTCCTTCCACAGTGTTTATCCCAAGAATACTCCCTAATAAACTTAATCTTCAAGTCAGAGTTAGCCTCCTGGGGAACTCAATCTGTTACAGCAACACTTACAATTCACAGCTATTATCTCATCAAATAATCACAAAAACCATTACTAGCATCCCCAGAAGTAAACTGAGACATGGAGAGGTTAAGTAATTTTCCCAGTGTCATGAAACTACTACCTAGGATTTAAGCCTGCATCTCACAGCAAATGTAGTGAACTATGTCAGTACCATATTAATTCCATATCTACTTCTCTCTAATTCATTGAAAGCCATTTCATATCAGAGAATATAATATTTAAGCTTCTATCCTAAGAAAGCCCTATATTTGCCATTGAATAACTGTGCCATAGAAACTTCCTGTGTTTGGCATAAACTAAATTTTTAAAAAAGTAATGTTTCTGTAAGATGAAATCATTATTGAATGTGTTACTCAGTTTATAAACTCCTGATTAGTATTTACATTCTGTTATATTAAGTCTTTCCTAATTAGTATCAAAAGTGGACCTTCCAGATTTTGAAGTTGAATTTGTTTTTAATATAACCTTTTTTCTCAAATTATATATCGTGGCCAAAATAAAATCCTTGAATGTTAGAATATTACAATACAAGTTGCATTTACGCTAGTTCCCAGAGTCATTAACAAGTGGGAAAACAAGCTGTCCTAATGAGCTCTGTGACTTAAATTTGTAAAGGGTTGTGTTCATTTTTTAAAAAGTAAACTTATGAGCTCTCTGAAAAGCAGTACATAGATTATGAATATCTTAACTTGTTTCCTAAGATGTTTTCTATATTCATTTTCCTTTAGGCATTACAAATAGTCTCTATTATCTGATCTCCTCATAATAGTTTTAAAACTAGTGTCATCATTTAAAGTTGTTTCCTGAATGATGTAGCTGGCTAAGGCGCTCCTGGAAGCTTTGTTGGCAAAAGATAATCAAGTTAAAAATGTTAGTTAATATTGGAAGATGTGCTTAATCAGAGAGAAATATATAGTGGCTGAACTTAAAGGGGAATGGGTCCTGGTCACACAAACATGGTGAATTGAGTTCTTTAAATATTTGAGGTCAATGCTACCCATCAAAGCTCTACTCAGTGACCTCATGGCAGGAGACTGCATTTGGGAAATGGAATTCTCGGTCCAGAAAGCTTTACTATTTTTAGTCATTATATTAAAAGATGAGTAGGTTAATGGGTACTTACCCCATTTGCCCTTTAAAGATTTCTGTTTTGAGAGAGTTTATAATCTCATTGGGAGTAAAATCTGTGTTTTGTGTTTAACATTCCTCATTGCAGTTAACTCCCTGATATGCACAGAGTAGCTCTAATATGCTGAGTGCTACATGTGCCTTGCAAAAAAACCCCCAAAAAACCAAAAACAAAAATCCCTGAAATACAGCAACCCTGTGAGTAGGTATAGCTATTCATTTTTTAGATGAGAAACCCAAGGGTCAAAGAGGTTGAATAATTTATATCACCTAAGTCTAAGAGATATTTGATCATGTTTGATACCTTGAATTTATTATACTTTATCTTGATTTACCAGGAAAAACACGAGATATATGCATTTATATAAAGCATATATCACCACATGTACTTACACAAACATAAACACAAATATATTCTGTAGCATATGAATAAACATAAGCTAATCTTTGCATCCACTCCTCCTGTTATGTTCCTATGCCACATTCATAAAGAACAATAGTTCCTTCCCCGAATTTTCCATACGATCTTGTACCTCCATGTTTTTGCAAATTCTATGTGCTAAGGCCTGAGATAAGAAAAGAGTTTTCCAGAAGGGGGGTTTTCAGAGAGTATGAAAGAAGATAGACAGACTGAGATAAAAGAAAGCCGGAGAAATAGAGAATTTAGGACAATGTTTAAGACATTAGATTTTATTACAAGTGCAATTGGAAATTATTGAAGAGTTTGAGCAAAAATGAGATAATTTAATTTGAATTTTAAAATATCACTTTGATCAATAGGTGGAGAATGAAGTTGATGAAGGTTGGATCAAAATTAAAAGTAGGGGCAGAAAGGACTTTTTTTGGAATATATAAATGTTCTTTAATGGTATCAACGGCAGGCAGTAAGAAATGATCACTAGTGTAAAACTCATAATTATCAAGTTATAATAATAACATAAAAGGGGAAGACCTGAATAAGAGAAAACAATGTTCTGACAAGTAATAGTGTAAGTCAATTTTTAAATAAACCATGCAAATACCAGAGATATGTAGAAAAAGTCCAAGGCAAGTTCTGCTTTTTCCATGGGTATCCCACTCAACATACTAAAACTTTTTCATAACTTATCAAATGACTAAATTCTGTGATTTCCCTTTACGAACTGTAGCAGGATTTGCCTGAATGAAGAGAGGATGAGAATGCTAATGCATTAACCTATAGTTCTAATTAAAAAGAGAGTTTGAAGATGCCCTCATAAGGAGCCCAATCTTCTGGGTTTTTTTGTTTTGTTTTGTTTGTTTTGTTTTGTTTTTTTTTGTAAGTAGTGAACAAGCATGGCTGAAAGGATCAAAATAAAGATGAATGTACTTTACTCTATTTCCATCTCATATAGTTTTTGAAAGCTCCAATAATTATTGTTTTCCTGCACCCAATACAAAATAGTAACAATGAGCTAACAAAGAAAATATTAAGACTAAGGACCTGGGATTTGAATAGGCAATCCTACACAAAGAATCAGTTTGTATACACTACCATGACAAGATTCAAGAAAACCAGAGCAAAAGAGGCACATAAAACACCCTTCACTCATCATTTGTTTTTATTAAGAGATTCTTCATGGAAGGATGTGGACTAATAACAATAGATGCAACTAAAAAGCAGCAAGCTTTAAAGAGGCAATTTGATACACTTGAAGAGAAAACATAATCATAGATTCTTTACTTGGCCTGGATGATGCATAAAGACTCTGGTAGAGTTATGTGTACACTATATTCCCTTCAATGAGTTTCTTCAAGCCTCAGATGAGGGGGAAAAATCTTGAAAAATTGCGGAAAGTAGGCAAAACTGATTTTCAGCATGCCCAACTATATCAGTTATCTATTGCTATGACACATTGTATAACAAACAGGAAATTCTGATTACATCCAACACTATGAATTTATTTCTTATGCATCAGTGGGTAAGCAAGAGATCTCCAGATTTAGGCTAGACTTGCATGGACCAGCTCTGCTTCATGTATCTCTCTTCCTCCTTGTCGAACTGAAAGCTTCCTTCAGAAATAGCCTCGTGGCAATGGCAGAAATACAAGATTGCAAGCAAAGAAGACATCAAGGCTCAAGACCAGGCGTGTTAACTTTCCCTCCATTCTATGGGCCAATGCAAGTCACATAAACAAATGTAAAATCAAAGGATAGGAAAATACACTCCAGCCTTTGAGTTAGGGAGAGATAAGAGTAGGTAAATATTTCTGAGCAATAATATAATCTACCATATCTCATTTCTTCTCTTCTCTGCTTCCCTTCTCTCAGCCTGTTTCTTTAGCTCTAGGGGAAAATCAATTAGCAAGAAACGAAACCATAATATAAAGGCTTGAGGCATATTATCCTCTATAAAATATTTTTATTTTGAAAAGACAAACATAGGTAGTCTGACCAGATGCCCGGTTTTAAACGGGACAGAAAACAATGGTACTGTCCCATTTCAAACAGTACATCTGGTCAGCCTTGTCTCACTGGGCTAAATTCAAGGTGTCTGTAGGCTGACCAGATATACCATTTGAAACAGGACAATACCATTGTTTTCTGTCCTGTTTAAAATAGTACATCTGGTCAGCATAAACATAGGACAAGTATAATCACTGATGGTGTCATTTCAAACATCTTACGGGAGGTATATTTCTGGAGAGGGCCTTTATGGGTGAGTACATATCGGACCAATGACAGATAAGCCCTGAACACCAGGAAAGTGTTTTCTCCCCTCTCTATATCACTTCTGGATTACATTATTTAAATAAACCATCTTTCTCTGTTTCTGCTTCAGAAACAGTCAAACTCTTCTGCAACCACGAGAACAAATCAAATGATGTGCTCACTATAGTTGGCAAGCCACCAACTGATTAGGCTTTACTGGCCTAGTGAATTGTTAGTATTTTAGTAAGAGAAAACCATAACATCGTAATTATAAAATAATCCAAAACCCAGTCTACTGAAACTGCAACATTATCATTTTCATTTGTGTGCTTTATTAGCTATGAGGATTCAGATTTCCAAAGACCTCTGGGCTCTTTAACACACACACCATATTCACAAACAGCTGCACACTGCCATGGATACTGTTTTACATTAAGCAGGGTAACAGATAATGTCTTCTTTTATTTTTCATTTGGACAATTTATTTCCTATGTCACACCTACAAAACTTCCAAAGTACTATCAAATATACAAATATTCCCGGAACTAAATTATTTCCTTAAGAACTATACAGAATTCTGAATTCCCTGTTAGTTCCCTCTGAAACCCACCCCTGCACACATATTCTATAAGCCTTACCATATCACCACTTGATGGACACACACTCCATCTCTCTCTCTCTCTCTCTCTCAAACAGCTCCTATTTTATCTTTTAAAACAATTCTCTGATACAACCCCCATTTCACAGGTGAGGACTACTAAGTCTATGAAAGAGTGAATAACTTATTCAGAGTTTATATACCTAGTGGCTTGTACTCCTATAGTTATTTTAAGTCCAGGTAAATCTAAAGAAAAAAACCCATTCCTTGTTCACACGGTAGATTTCAATAAACTCTTTCTAAGAAGGAAGTAGATGGTGGTAGTAATTATTATATGGATGATGGAAAGCCACCACAATAATAATAATAATCACAGCTACATTTTATCAAGTGCTACACTTTGTCAAGCATCATGCTAAGCTCTTCAAATAAATTGCCATTTTTGTCTCCCCAACAATTCTATTATTTATGTTTTATTATTATCTTCTTTGGTTGGTGAAGAAATGGGCATAGAGCTCTCAAGTTATTTTCTCTAGAGCATGCTGCTAGCTTTGAACCCAAAGTCTGAACTACTAACAACTATGTTCCAGAACTAAGTGTCATCCCAGAACTAGATACACATATGATGTTGGATCAGAAATCAGGTGAAAGACAAAAAAATCCATCACTTGATTCCCACACTACACAGGTTGGCTACGCTGCCACTTTGTTTGGGAATACTTTACTTTATTTACTAACGTTCAGTGGCAGAAGTTACAGCAGGAAATTATCAGGTATGAAAAGTCAGCCCAAGGCATCAACAACTAAAACATCAGGAGGTAATTCTCAGGGAGAAAAACTCAACCTGAGTTTTCTCATCATTGTGCTCACTAGGCAGGGATGGATCCCATGGCATGGAAAGCCCAGAGCAAGTGATGATATCAGGCTAGAGGAGGACAAAAAAGAAGGTCTTGCCATCTGGTCTTTGACCTTGCCTCTCTCAGGACTCACAAGACTATGTAAAATCTTGGCATGCTGGACACAGTCATACCAGCTGGGAATTGTCTGGGAAACCACACATGCATGCTTGGCTAATTAATCTTGCTTCTTAGTAAGCAATAAAGAGAAAAATCACATAAAATACACAAGAAAATAAAGGGGGAGAGCTGACTATTGGAATCAGCATAGTGAGTAGAGAAAAACCAAGGACGGAATGTCATAAAATTAAATCCAGCCCTGAGATGGGCTAACAAAAATCTTTGGTCTTGTCCCTTATCCTTTCAGAGCCTCAGTTTCCAGATCTTTAAAATGGAGAAGGGAGAGATGGAAGGTTGTCAAAATGCTCACAGTTCTATGTTTTAGATAGTTTTTGGACTGTCTGTTAAAAAAGACATTATATTTTTCATGCTCAGCTAAAAATAGACATGAAAATGAACCACTCTATCCTCCCGGGTAGGCAGCTCTATATTTTATCACAATTGTCAAGTCATGCAGCGATTTAATTAGCCACTTTCAGCAGTTTTATGCTAGGACTTTTGACTCTGCTCATGTATACACTAGAACTTTCTGTAGTGACAGAAATTTCCTCAAGTAAATTCCGTTACTTCAAGGGGTTCAATATCAGATTTTAAAACATATAATTGTGTGATGACAAAAAGAAGTCTCAAGTAAATTCTTCAAGTAAATTCTGTTACTTCAAGGGGTTCAAATTCAGATTTTAAAATATAATTGTGTGGTGACAAAAGCCTTTTTTTGTGTGTTTTTGTTACTTGCATTATTTATTTTAAGCATGGACCACCAATGCAATTTTCAAACTACATTTTTCTCCCCTGTTACCTAGGATTTCCCTGTCTTCTAAGATGAGCAAACACTATAATTAGTTTTCCTCAGGCTTGAAATTATCAGTGCTCTAACTTGAGTTCAGATGGCACCTTCCTTCCAAATCCTTGCTTCAATTATTTGTCCTGAGAAATTACTTTTGGGGAACTGAAATTTTTTACTTGCTCTTAGCCCAGAAGTGAATTTTAAGGACTTTAACTCAAATATATTCAGATAAGGTTTATGTGTCTAACAAATGTCATTTTCAATAAACAGAACAATTTTCTCCTAATTTTTTTTTTTTTTTGTGATACAGGTGAGCAAAAAGAAAATCTCAAATTAAACACTTAATATTTTTGTTAAAATAAATTTCCTTTTTTTTTCCTGTAATTTTCTATGAATTTCTTCTTCCATAGTGTGTGTAGCTTTTTGAAACTAGCACAACACTAGATTTGTTGATGGTGTGAAGAGCCGGTGCTGTGCAACATTTGAGACAAAACTCAGAAAAGTGGTTCCACAGAAACTGTGCCTCAGCAAATGTAACAGTTGTGTTTGTTTATTTGTTTGTTTTGCAATTAATAAAAGGAGAGATGGGTACTGTCAAATTTCAGTTTGGATTTTCTGTATTAAACATGCTGTTACTATAAGAGCACACTATTCTTCACAGCAATTAGTCATGTACATGAACTTGCACAATATTTTAAAAACACTTCTCAATCCTTTGGGAACCATAACAGACACTGAATTTAGAAACAGAGATTCCCTTTATTGTTACAACTTCAAACTCTCCTGCATTGAGTTATTTTTACAACCTTTCAAAAAGTAATTGGCACTTTTTCTTGCTTGTATTGTTGCAAGAAAAAATAAAATTAATACCAAGAACATATTCATGTATTCTGGAAAATAAGATGGAGGAAAAACTGAACTACAAAACAAATAATTTATTTTTATTATATATTATTGATATTGTGAACTAAGTATATGTTTTTCCCATTTATAGTTATAAAAGCCAGGTTATCTAAAGAGCATGTTTTATTTAAATAGAAATTAGAATCACAGAAATTTAGAATGTCACAGCTGGAAGGAATATCACACCCAAATTCCTCCTGATCTTATTAATGAGGAAACTGAGACTTAGACTGATTAAATGAATTCTCCCAGAGTCCAATGGTATTTTATTTTACATTTACAGTCAAATCACGAACATGCTTACCCAAGTGAAGCTATAGTACAAGTCTTCTATAAAAGAATATGCACATTTCATAATGTATTAATCCTATCCAAACCTTTTGCCTTAAACACATAGCAATGTACTTGCTCATGGCTGGGGGAACTGCTTTGTTCTTAATTTAAATAATTTTACTCCTTGTGATTTCCTGCTCCTTTGGAATCCAATACGAAGTTTATTCATCCAATATTTCTTAAGCATGTACTATGTACCAAGCTATGTTCTATACAACACAGATGAACAAGATTCATGATGTTCATTATACTCAGGTATATATATGTATACAGTTTGAATTACTGATTTCTGTTTTTTTTTTAAGTCATTCATGTTCTTTACCCATTTCACCTTCTAAAAATCTTAAATTTCCTTTGTTAGGTTCAAGCTGCTCATTACAAAATGTAAGGGATCATTGTCATTAACAGGTATACCAATACAATGCTTATTTAAGAAAATTATGAAATTTAATTAATTTGACCATCACAAAGTAAGCCTTTCAAACCCCTGTTTTGATTTTCTCAGTAATTTAGACTGATTTTATTAAAAATTTATCCCTAAAAAGGAAAACTAGATAATGATGCTATTAGTAATCCTATGGAATAACAATTTTCATTTCTATAGGGATTTAGAATTCATGAATTACTTGCAAATATAATCCAACAAATATCACTTGCAAATACACCTGGAATATGAATTGCAATGGGTGATTTTGCTGCTATGGACTTTAATTTCTCCTCTCCTCCTTTGAGAATCAGATTGTATTCTAAATTGTGTTCTTGTTAAGCTTTTAATGTAATTATCTCATTTATTCAAACAAACCTAGGAGATAGGCAGGCCATTTGGTGCCACTTTATAGTGAAGCAAGCTGAGGCTGAGAGCGATCAGATAATTTACCTAATTTGGGAAGTGATAGTTCTCTGATTCCATTCCATATTTCTAGAGGTAAGTAACATTTTAATGCAAATTAGTCTCTACCAGTATTTCCCCAAGTTAAAAAATTACAAATTGATTTAAAATTTTTCTCGCTTCTTATGGGGCCTTTTAGCTTTGCCTGAGTCTTCAAGCCATTTTGTAAGCTTTGCTGAATGTTATAAATTCTATATTATTGTCCTCTTTCTATATTATAATTTATAAGGCAATAAATGTGTACATAGGTACATAATACATAAAGTCACCTACTAATTCTTCTCTCTCCTTGATTCCCATTCCTTTTATGCGTACAAAAAGAAAAAATTGAAAAAGAAATATATCTCCACATAAAAATTTGTCTCTTTCTCATACATGTATTTTTTTTTCCAATCATTCTGAACATCACCTTTCTCTTAAAATAGAAGTGTCAATTGTCATTGTACTGATGAACAGATAGTCTCCATTCATAGGCAGAAAAGTCTACCCTGTTCTATATGAAGTATCCATGCCCCTTTCTTACACCAAAGTCATTAAAAACTTCATTACATATGTTATAAAAAGAGAATAAAATTATGTAAGCTTATCTTTTTATTGTTATTATTTGGATGACCTTGAAGTAAAGAAAGTACATCTGTCATTTAGCATATATTCATTAATTACCTCTGCATTCTGTGTTTAGATATCTGAGGAATTTACATCTATTATATATTGATATGTTATCTCTATACTAATTTATAAATATATATGTGTATATGTGTTTCATGTACTTTATTATTTATGTTTAAATGTTAAATTTTGTGGTATGTGCTACTGGCATTTGGCTATTGAAGATGAAGAAGATGTGCACAATAAGAATTTGAGGAGTCAAGAAAGCTCAGGAAACACTTTTGTGGCTGTCAGATATAGCATCAACAGGATGACAGATGCTATTATAGACAGTTGCAAAAGAAACAAAGGAGCCTAGAATTGGATAGGGTGAGGTTTATGGAAGTGGTGCTTTCTGAGGTGATTGTCAGTTTGTGTAAGAATTAATCAGAAAGAAGAAAGAAGAAAGAAAGAAGAAAGGATATTCCAGGCAGAGAAAAAAAACGTAAATTGAGATAAGGAGGCCCAGAAAAACACGAAGACATCTAGGACTGAAAGTAATTAGGTAGTGTCTGATTGTTTGCAGATGGGAGAAGCTGACGATGAGTTTGCAGAGACAGAAAATGTCATGGAGGTCTGGTACGTCTTGCTGAGAAGTTTGATTTCATTAATTTGAGAAAGAGCAAACTGTCATAAATGAGGAGGATGGAGGGGAAAAGCTTGTTGAAAAGAATAACACACGGATACAAAAGTTAGCAAGACAACTTAAAATTGTGTCTGGCTAGAACTTGCCAACATATGTTTGCTCATATTCTTTTCAAATATCTGCTGAGCCAAAGACAAACGAAAAAGGAACAAAACAGAACACGTCAACATACCTCAATTTAAATTAACTGAAACTAATTGGTAGAACCTTTAAAGAATCTCATTAGTTACAAAGTGTAATGAAGCTTGATTGATCAAAATTATTTGTACCCTCAGCCTAAATCCTTCAACAGAGAATATTAAGTGATTATTTTAAAATCATCAGTTAGCTCTATGTGTGTTATCATGGAAAGCTAATACATAGCATATTACTGAGAAAAATGAAGAAAATTTTAAATACCTAAGTAATATGTATAGAATGATCCAATATTTGTAAACACATTAGATAAGGGGGAGCAACTATGCATTTATGTATATTTGAATGTGTCCACAGAAGCACAAAGGAAGATACAAAGGGATATTAAAGAAACATAACACTGGCAATCTGGGGTAGCAAAGATAACAAATTTTATAAATCTTTGTATTGCTTGACTTTTTTACAGGAAGGGTACACTATTCTTTACATTTAAAATATGTAAATTATAAAAGCATAAGAGAATTTATCACACTAATCCATAAAATAGTAAGAATACTACTTATTAAAACATAGGAAACTTGGTAAAAGCACTGCTAATTGAAAAAAGTTCATAGGTTTAAATATGCTCCTTAGAGAAAAAATAATTTCAATTATTTATTAATAAATGTTCAATTTTAGAAAGAAAATATTAACTTAAAGGATAAAAAATGAGAACTTTTAAAGCATAAACTAATGAATTGGAATATGGAAAATTAATTACATTACAACAAATAGAATACAGTACTTGTTTTCTTAAAGTATTTCATATATACTCATAAAATTATGGCAAATTAAATAATGATAGAAAATATTAATAAAATTTAAAGCAAAAACAGAAAAAACTATAGAGTTGTTTAAAAATAGAGACTAAATATGTACCTTCTATCAATCTGAAAAAATATTTATGGGAAACATAAATTATCTATGTGGACATAAGTAGACATACCTGATCCAACAAATCAACATGGAAGTAATTGAAAATATATCAAACTCAAAAAAAAAAATACATCAAACTCTTCAAATAGGTTCTAAGTAAAGATGATGTGTTGTTTTCTGTTATGACATTCCCATGCCAAAACACACACACACACACACACACACACACACACACACAACTGTTTAGTCTTACAGAAAATAATAGAAACCCAAGCAATTTATTTTTTCATGGAGCACAGCTAGGCTGTCAATAATTGGTAAGGTAATGGACATGAAAAAGCTCATGTGCACACACACCTATACACATCTACATAAAACCATGGTTCTATGATAGTCCAATCTCGAGTAAATTCAAATAAGAATACTTGATTTCATGAAAACAAACTCAATTGTTCATTAAGTGATTTATCTCCTGAGAAAAAAATAATAGGGCTATCTCAAGAATGAAAATACAGTTTTAATATTAATACTTCTATGAATATAAAATAAAGCACTTCTGTATCTTGAGCTACCTACAAATAACATTTTAAATTGTAGAAGGGACAAAGAGCAAGTGTCTAAATGTGATCCCAGGAGCTTACTTCAGCTTGCTAGACAAGGATCTGGCTCAGATCTGCGGTGGTCTTTTCTCTCAGGGTTAGGAGATGTACTTTCACTCAGCTTCTCCAAGGATGCATGAGTTTGTACTACTGAAAGGAGGGGCAACACATCTGTCATGAGACTCAGTGTCCCCAGAGGCAGGGGAGTTAGCTTCTCCAGACAACCTAGGTGTTCTGGTACCACGACAATTATGTTCCCACACGAATGAGTTCATTCTCATATTTGTCCCCCGCTTGACCTTGGCATGCCTCTTTGTGAAAAGGAGGGCATATCAGAATATTTATTCCTTCTCTTGCTACCTTGCCTTATAAGTGTCCCCAATAAAACCTATTCCTTAATCCATTCCTTTCAATACAGTACATTTTGCCCTGACAGGTCATGCACGACATGGCAAATCTCTAGACTCCTGGCCATTAAAATCCAAAACAAGAAAGCAAAGAATGTAGCATGTTCTTTCTAATGCAAAGAGAATAGAAACAGAAAAACAATATATATGTTAGTTCAGGTCCTTTGAGAAGCGTATGGCAATATGGGATTAGATGTCCAAGAGATGTATTAGGTAAAACACCTATGAAGGAAAAATGAGGAGGGAAGCAGAGGGCAATGGAAGAATTATCACACTGCAAAGCAGGTCTAACCTTCATGGAAGAGAGTAAAGAAGATAAATTTGGGCAAGAAATATATTAGATTGCAGTGCAGTTCTAAGAAAGTTTTGGCAAAGCTGATGGGCAGTCCTTGAGCCAAACTCAGCTGTCAGAGGAGTCCTCAGTTTCCCAGAAGGGGTCTGTCTTGATATCCTCCACACATTGATTGGCTAGGAGCAACTCACGGGAGGCATGGCCTTGGTGTCAATCCTGTGATGCCCTTCAGAGGGCAGTAATTGGGGACCTCTGTCAATCATGCTCCCTATAGTCAGAGATCTGAAAGGCTCATTCTCAGGGCTGCCATTGTGCAGCTTTTAAAGAACAGAAAACTGTGAGAATTTGTAGATATGCTTGGAAACCCCAAGAAATTAACAGCAAAGCATTTATTATTTAAAAGATGGTTTAAAATTCATCTATGGGGCTGGTATTGTTCTAGAATTAGGATGAAATTGCTATGCAGATAAGTAAGAACACTCTATATGCTATAAGGTGTGGTACAGCAAAAACTTTACTTATTTATGATAGCATATATCCAGGAATAATAAACCAAGCAGCACATATAAGCCTCCAAAATCTCATGACAATCTGAACACTTTCCATATGCTATGCTAATAAGGAGGAAAACGGAAAGAATGTATTTTAAATAGATTATATCACAGCAGTTTTAAAATAGCAGAATATTAAAAATTAGGTATCTAACAAAGGAAATATAAATGAATATGTCTTTGCATATATGAGAGCTGTCTGGAAAAAACTCCAGCCATAAATACCTCTATTTTTCATATTACCTGGCTGGATACTTTCTAGACAGCCCTTGTATGTGTGAAATATTATTGTTATTTAATAAATCAATAATTTCAAAGATTCTGTGCTGAAATGGTAAAATTTTTACACTAGGTAAAATTTAGCAGTATACAAATGTTTCTCAAGTGTGATCCTAGTTATACATACACACACACACACACACACACAGAAAAACAAATGAAAAGGAAACAACATGAACAGTCAGGCATAATTTCTGAGGGTTGAATTAGGAATAATTTGATGTGTATCCTTTATGCTTTTCAGCTCTTTTCAGATTTTTCCATTACACATGAAGTGCAAAATTAGAAAATAATTTTGTAAAATAATTTTTAAATTTATAAAGTATTATAGTAGGAATGTTGTAATCATTAATTGTGTTTGTCAAATATTTCTGATTTCCCCCATCAAGCACATGGTAGGAGTGTACTTCATGATGGCCTCATGATTAGGTGAGTTTATATAACTAGATAAAGGCTGTGAGTTGAGAGGAGTAGCAAGATGTGTCATTTCCAGGCTGGGGCATTTAATTGCTGCTATAACATGCTTTCTGCTGTCATAACCAGAAACATTGAAAGTGGTGGCTTCTTTACCAGTCTGAATACCTCAGAGACTACCATGAACAGAGCTTCTCTGCCACCCTGTGATTGCCATGCAAGCATGATGAGAAATAAGCCTGTGTTTCTTCAAGCACTGCGATATGCAAGTTGTGATTTTTTAAAACATAACCTAGTCTATTATGAGTGACATAAACTTGATTCTTAGAAACTACTGCCATAACAAAAACCTCAAATATGAGGCATCAATTTGGAG
>PVJL010005317.1:0-25000 GCA_004026885.1 Lyroderma lyra
GAGCAGCCGGTCTCGGGGAGCGTCTGAGCGAAGCCCAGGGTTCCTGCAGGGCCGGCTCCCCCGCAGGCGCCCCGCAGCACGGTGGAGGAGATGGAAGGCACGAGCTGCATCTGTTTGCGATAAAAACACCGTGAGCGCAGCCGGGGCGGAGCGCAGGGTCCCCACACCGGTCACAGTGGGGCTGGCGGCCCCCAGCAGCCTCGCTTGTCCAGGAGTCTGAAAAGGTGATGACACAGTCCATGCAAAATTCAAACTGCAATTCCCTTTTCCAAAGACGACAGCCTAAAGGTCACTAACACAGCTTCGTTCTCGGCGGTAGGACCTGGGGTCACCCAAGCTGCGCTTTCCTCTGGGGTTGCAGCCCTGGCTCTGTGTCCCCTCTGCCTGCCGGGCCTTGCAGCCCTGCGGTGGCCCAGTGACCCGTCAGTGGCAGGCGCCGGGGTGCAGGACCTTGGCCTGCTTCGCTCTCGTGTCCCCGTCCCAGATGAGGTCAGGAGCCCCACAGCCCTCACAGGCACTCAGCGCTCGTTAAATCCACTTCCGGAAAGTTTGTGGAAAGACAGCCCACCGACCTCAAGGCGAAGTGGCACACAGCA
The DNA here is from genome assembly GCA_004026885.1 of Lyroderma lyra. Classification (NCBI taxonomy): domain Eukaryota; kingdom Metazoa; phylum Chordata; class Mammalia; order Chiroptera; family Megadermatidae; genus Lyroderma; species Lyroderma lyra. The sequence continues at coordinate 597 of PVJL010005317.1, forward strand.
CTCGGTCCAAACGGAGTCTTCAGAGGCCCGTGTCTGTGTCTGTCCCATGTCTGTGGCCTGGGGACCGGGCGGGGTGACCCACGCGATGACGGACGCCTTCCGCACTGGCCATGTTTTAGCCTTTCGAGTCCTCTGTTGAGTTTGAGGTAAGAGGTGGGCGTGCTGCTGCCACCTCCTGTAGAACACGTGGGCGGTGCCCCCGGCCCCGAGGACAGACGTCTCCCTTCGCAAATCTCGGTCCCCCCCATTCCCGGCATTGTTGTCCAGCCTGAACTGTGGCCTCTTCTCGTGGCTCCTCTCCAGCATCCAACCACCAGAACAGTTCCGGGGACCTGGGACATCTGCCACCCCACCGCCCAGCTTCCCCCTGTCCCTCCCATTTTCAGCCTGGCCTCATCGCCTGGGGGCCACTTCAGGGCCGTGTTTGTGACCGCTGGCGCTGTCCAGGCCGCCCCAGTTGACACAGCGGCTGTGACAAGAGGACAGAACACACTTTGCCTTAGCTTCGAGTCGAATTTACGGCGTCCGGCAGAAGCAGCGCCCTACGATTTCATGCCGTGTGCCTGAGAGTGAGATGGCTACGTTACAGAATTGCACGCTTGCGAGTTTGTAATCAAAGATTCGGTCCAGATGACCAGCTCATAACGAGGGGGCGTCAGTGGTGCCAGGCCGGCATTGCCGTGCCGTGGAACTGCAGTACGCAGACCCCTGAGGCCTGTCTGAGAAGCCCCCCGATCAGAAGCAGGCGGTGGCCCTGCGGACGGGATGCGCTGTCTCCGGGTCTCCGTGCGTAGCCGGCTCTCGTCTTAGACGTCCGCCCCTGCAGTAATCCATCATTACGAACCATCGCTGCGTCAGGTAACGCTGGGGAAAAGCAAAGCAACACAAGAAAATACTTAATTTCATTAATCTGTTTAGCAATACCGATATAATGAGGCGTAATATTGATTTTCTTACTGAGCATTTGAAATCTCTACGTCCTTCCACAGAATTAAATGCTTCGCGCCGATATCCCCCGTCTTTACAGTTGCATCTTTAATTTAGTTGTTATAATTAGGCATTAACGGGTGTCAGTAGGACAGCCAGTTAGAGCCCACTCTGCTCTGCTTGTCTGGATTATCACAGTTTAGATGTAAAGTAAATTAGAATGAAAGACTATACAGTCCAATTACAGATAAAAGCAGCAAACTGCACTGTTGTAATTAGATGCCAGGACGGGTTTTCTTAGATTGCGTATCTCTGAGGGCCCTTCTTGGAGCTACTCGCTGAAAGGTTTCAGGACAGGGCCGAGCCGTCACGGCCATCTTGTCTCTTCCCAAACCGGGCTCGTGACCGGGCTTTCTTCCTGGGAACCTCCCTCCACCCGAGCCCACTAGGACTTGCTGGGGCCAGGGACTGCGGCCACCCCTGCCCGTCACAGCCGGGCAGGCGGTGGAGATGGGAGCAAGGCTCAGCTTCTGTGTGTGCCTGCCTGGCCGCCCCCACAAGGCTCCTGCTGGTTCCTCCTTCCTCCCCGCTCCTCTTCCTCACTGATGCCCTGTCTTCAGTATTGCCCTGTCTTTTAAGCTGAAGATGGTGATCAAAATCATGCTTCCCACACTGGTGTGGAATTTTCTAGAAGTTTGGATGTGCTCGGCACCCCCACCCCCCCAAAATCAAAGAGGAAACCTTATTCCTGGAAATGCTCTGGGACAGGGGCACCGTTACTTCAGGGAGAGTCCTTTTTCCGCGGTGCATTAATTCCCCAGAGATCGTTTAAGGTGCGATCCAGACATATATTTTCCTTTGCAACCCAACGGATCTGACCTCTTACTAATTTTGCCTACAATTAGTTTGGTGTAATTACCACCACTTACAATTCAGTCTGCTTTCACTAAAAAAAATTATTGTTCACGGGGTCATAAAACTCTTTAAAAATTGCTTAATGACAAATGGAGTCTTGGGAATGTCGCACAAGATAAGCCCAGCCATTAAATCCAGGACTTCCTGTGTGTGCGGGGCGGTGGCGCATGTGTGTGTGCACGTGTGTGGGGCGGGCGTGAGCAGCAGTGTTTAGGAGCAGCCCTCCTGCACGGGTGCCTCTGTGGCCCTGGGGGGCTGCTTGCAGCCTGGCGGGGCCCGAGGTGCCAACTCAGAGCTCTGTTGTCACCTCTTGCTTTTCTCCTGCTGGGTCAGAACACAGATCCAAGCAGACTGAGGGACTGAGGAGGGGGCAGCCCCCAGGCCAATGTCAGTACTCACAAGGAGATGCCATCCGAACTGTGCCCACTCTACCACGTCCCCTTGAGCGGAACCTCACATTTGAGGGGTTCACAGCCTGGACCCTTCTGCGCCTCACTACGAGCCTCGTCTCATAAGCCATCCCCCACTGAGTGCTGGGACAGCGACCTCACGTGTCCTCAGCACCTCTCCCTGGATCACACTTCTGTCCCCTCGAGGGCTGCAGCAAAGTGAGACTCGCATCCTTGCGTTCTCTCCAAGTGTGACGAGTGCCCTCGCTGACTTCGTTCTGATGTCCCGGGTGCGTGTTCACACCCCCCTCCCCGATTTGTGACTCTGTTGCTGTAGCGCAGGGGTGTCCAGCCTTGTGGCTTCCCTGGGCCACATGGGAAGAAGAACTGTCTTGGGCCACACGTAAAATACACTCATACTGACAACAGCCGATGAGCTAGAAGAAAAAGGTCCATCCTAATTTTCGTAATGTTTTAAGGAAGTTCACGGGTTTGTGTTGGGCCACATTCGGAGCCGTCCTGGGCCGCCTGCAGCCATGGGCCACGGACTGGACAAGCTTGCGTAGGGGTTTCCCAGAGGGGTCACCTGCTTGCCCCCTGCCTGCCCCCTCACTCCCCGTGTCAACACCTGCCTTCTTTCATTGTGGCACCTGTCACTCCTGCTCTAGGGCCAGTGTACGGGGGCGGGGGGGGGGGGCTCTGCCATCTACCAGCTGTGACCGTGACCACATCCACTCTCTGCCCAGGACCATGGGAGCGAGGACTGAGTGATCGACACCTGCAAAGGGCTTCGCATGGCGCCTGGCGGAGAGTGAGCTCTCAGGCAGTGCTGGCCGTGGTCATTGCTGTGGTTACATCTGTGTGCTGCCGAGTTACGTGTTCGTGCAGTACCCGTGTACCATGGACAAAGAGTTAGCAGCGGCCTGCTGCTTCCGGAGCACAACGCCGAGGCCTGTGCTCGGCGCAGCCCCGAGCGTGCGTGCGGGGTCCCAGCGTGCCTTCCAGCCACCACCGCACCATCCGTCACGCTGGCCGAGTGTTTTCTTGCTGTGAACACGGGGCCCACAGCTTCCTTATCTCCTCCAGCACTTTTTAAAGGCAAGGAGTATTTGGCCGAAGTCAGCACGCCGAGCCTGCCCAACCGAAATCCCGAGTCCCTGCCCGACTGGCCCATATGTTTCCCAGGGTTCGGGGGGAACGGAATTACTGGCACGGACGTCGCGAGTGCATTGTGCCCAGAGCGGGCGGCTCCACGCGGAGGATGCCCAGGACACACAGGGCCCTGGCGCACGCGTGCGGGTCGTGATAAATGGACCTCTTTTGTTCAGGTAACTAAAACCTGGGTATTGTCTCCGAGGTGGGAGAGCGCCTTCCAAGTTGTCTCTGTGAAGCAAGTGCTTCTGTACCAGCGGCGCTCGCTTCCCTCGGAGACCTGCGTCTGCTGTTGGGCCGAAGTCGTTTCCGGGAATTCGTGGGGGGGGGGTTTCGGCAGACTGTGCTCTGTATTCTGTCTCCGTCCCTAGGTAAAACGCTGGTTTGTAGATAGTGTTTTGTGGAACGAGACCTGCATGGATGAAAGGATGCGATAGGCACTTAGGGAGTCAACATTCGCTGCGAAGTGAACTTGGTGGGGTTGGAATGTCCCGTACGCCTTTGTTTGGAGATCAAGTGCAGAGGCGTCAGGAGTATTCTGTTGCTTTAGGGAGGAGAGAGCAGGACCCTGCCCGAGCCCATGGGGGAGACGCCTGGACGGCCGCACGGCCACTGCAGTCCTCCCATCTCGTTCGGTGTCCAGGTGTGTCTGAGGGTCTCTGTGGGTTAACATCTGAGAGTTTATAGGTACCCTGCGTGGACCTGGGGTCCAGCGAGGTGTGTGGGTGAGGGACCTATCCTGTGGCTCCTTCCAGCCTTTTCCTTGCCTGGCGAGCCAGCGGGGCTCGGAGCAGGAGCGTAAGCGACCTGCACAGATGCATGCTGCTCCTGTCAGCCCTGAGGCCGTGCCCTTGGCCCTGCCCCACGCCCTCCTTTGTCGTCATCGGGGTGCAGGGGGCAGGGAGCTGCCTCTGGGTTCTAGCCCTTTGCCTTTAGCGGCTGCTGACCACCGTGACGGGAGGCCTCCATGCTCTCATGGCAAACTTAAGAGTAGTAAATAAAAGCAGCAAATGAAATAAAAACACAGAATGAAAAAATAATTAAAACAATAACTATTCCATTCATTCTGAGCGCATCATCCAAGATTACATTAGAAAAAAACTACAATAAAAACATGCCTTTAATCTGATAGTAAAAAAGCCCAATAAAATAAAAATGAGCTCCATTAATGAAAATAATGGCTCTTACCCCAGCCAGTTAAAATGCTGAGCTTTGTGTTTTGGGGTTTGGGGGAGCTGAGGACTTTTTTCCGCAGCTGGTGATAGATTTGCTTTTGTTACATAGTGGAGATGGCCCCAGCTAATTAGTGTTGCTCAATATGGAATCTTACCTTTTGTATGAGGCCCACAGAAATCGTGTAGGAAGACAGCCGATTCCTGGGGAAACGGGCGAAAAGAGAATGGTGCTCTATTTCAGCTCTGGACGAGAGGACGCAGCTCAGGTGCGCGCGTGCGTGTGTGTGCATGCACGTGTGTGCATGCGCGCGCGTGCGTTTTCTCCCTTTTTCTCGTAACCTTACTTCCCCTTCCCTCCTCTCACCATTACTTCAGTTTGCCTTTGCCCCTTTTAGGGAAATGACTTCCGTTTTCTTGCAGGTGACAGGGACGCCAACCTCAGACTCTTTCTGGAGAACATGGAGGTATAATAGGTAAGTCCCCAATAATAGGTGACCTCAGGAAGACCCCTGGCTTCCGTCGTTGCTAGAGTGATTGTGTGGCTGAACTCAAGCTCAGACGTCCTCCACACGGTACCCCACAGTGGTGGTTGGCCTTCCCACCTGGGGCCCTCTCCTGAGGCTCCCCCATTCCTGTCTAGCATGTATTACAAGCTGTAGTGTGTAGTTCCTTATCAGTTTACTTGCTTAATTCCAAATCCCCTCGAGTGTAGTGCAAAGGGAGAAATGACTCCACTCAGAGTCCACATCTTAAATGCCGAAGGTGTTGCTGAGAGCTGACCTCACCAAAGCTGGGGTGAATTGCGTTCAAAGCAACTGTGTCCATCTAATCAAGTCCTCTGCTGCCCTCCCAGGGCCCCGATGCTACCACCACGAGTGCTTATTTGTTCAAACGAATATTAACACTGTAATTTAGTACCTAATTATGCTTCTCTAGTCATAACTGGAAATGTGGTATTAAAATCCTTACATGCTCTTCGGCTATCAGCATGTACCTTTGTCAATACCCTGGGCTTGCCAGAGATTTCTTTAATGTACAGTCTCATGCCCATATCTCTCCCTGTCGCCTGTACTCCCTTGTCCCTCACAGATTTACTCTCTGTCGCCTCACGTTGTGTGGAGCCGTGCTTGAATAAAACAGGACGTTGGGCGTTCAGCTGCCTCCTAAGGACGTGTGTGCACAGATGGCTTTCAAAATGGCTTCATCTTTTGTCTGACTACAGTACCAGTCACAGAACTTAAGATTTTTGGATTCTACCACCGGGAAAACCTGCCAGCCTGACACTTAGTGAGCGTTCAATGAAGTTTGCTTAATTAATACTTCTCATCTTGTCGTATGTCTAGGCCAGTGGTCCTCAGTCCTGGATGCACATGAGAAAACACATATCTTAAAAAAAAAAAAAATCCTCATGCCTGCTCTCACGTCAGGACAGTGAAATCCATGTCTCTGTGGAGGGGCTTCTAGAAGGTTCCAACAGGCAAGAAGAATTGAGAACCCTGCTCAGGCACAGCCAACACCCGTGTGTTTGAAAGAGCTGCTGTGCCCTTCATGGCCAGGCCCAGAGCACAGCAGCCTTTGGCGAATGATGGAAAACTTAGTTTCTGCTTAGAACTTCTCTATGAACTCATTAGCCATGCCTGGAAGCGTGGGGCAGGAAGGGAGGCTGGCTTTATATTGGTAACAGTACTTTTGAAGACACTGATCTGTTAAAAAACAAACAAACAAACAAAAGCCCAGACTGTCCTGATAGGAATTATTCGTGTCTGAAATGGTACTTGCTGTTCTAACGTCCGGGTGTTTTGTGCAAGTTTCCTCACAGGGTGAAGGCCCTGTTGGGAGGACCGGGTGGCCATTTCCATAGTACACAGATGGCTCACATGAGTCAGGACCACTGTCCACGGCTTCTGCATTGGAGACATGTATTGACAGCGGGGGGAAAAAAGAAACACAAGTCACCCTCTAAAAAAAGCGCATTTTCTGATGACCCTGTTGTGCTCAGAAGTAGACTTGCTGAGCACAGAGGACTCATCGTGGGTTGGCCTGGAGTAGCTTGGGCCGCTGGCATGCAGACACCAGTCCTGGCCCACGGCCCTGGATGCCGGTGGCATGTGTCGCTCCCAGAGCCCTATCCGTACCCAGCAGCCCGGGCACAGCGCGGGGTTATTGGCATCTCCTGCAGGAGCCGGTGCACACTTTGAGTTGGTTGTGCTCAGGGCCACCCATTTCCACCTGGGGAGCTTCCAGAAACCAGAGTCCAGCGTCTCGCCACTGGCAGGAGCTCCCGGAACCTCATTTCCACTGACAGGACTGATCATTTCCTCGTCCAAGTGGAACTGTACCGTTAGGATGTTATTAGCATGTTCACCGACCAATGAGAGCTGCTCCATTCCGACCAATCAGGACAGTGCTATTTGGACCACTGCAACAGATTTCTGTGCAGACGAACGGGCCAATCAGGGGGCAGGAGCAGGGGCTTCTCTCTAGATGAGGCAGCTGCCCGGGCCCGCGCAGGGGGTCGTCGCTCTTTCCGCGGGACGTCGTGCTTCCGGCGGTGTCTCTGGGGAGACGGCCTGTCCCTCCCGCGCGGCTGGGAAGGGAGTGGCGCTGTCTCGGCCGACCCAACCGACCAAGTCGAGCAGCCTTCCCGGACCGGGGCTGCCTCACGTCGGGGGGCACCTCACGCCGGACTGCCTCACTTCGGGGTCTCCTCATTTCGGGGGGCGCTTCACGCTGGACCGCCCCCCTTCGGGGGACCCTTCACGTCGGGGGGGTGCCTCACGCCGGACCGCCTCACTGAGGCCTCAGGGCCACCTCACATTGGGGGCGCCTCACGCCGGACCGCCTCCCTTCGGGGGACCCCCTCCCTTCGGGGGACCCCTCATGTTGGGGTGCCCTCACGCCGGACCGCCTCACTGAGACCTGAGCGCCGCCTGACGTCGGGGGGACCCTCACCCCCCCGAGCCCTCGCACCGCTCCGCCGCCCCGCAGACTGCAGAATCCGGTCAGCGCTGGCCCAGCGCCGGCCGACACGAGGACCCGAGCTGACTTCCGGCGAGGAGCAGGTCAGGTCCCGCGTGGGGCGGGTGCCCGCGTCCGGGGGAGCCGCCGAGGTTCTGGGGGGACGCGCTGCCCGGGCTCGCCAGCCGGGTGGCGTCTTGGGGCGGAGGGAGCCCCGGGCAGTGGCGACCCCGGGTGGTGGCGGCGGCTGGTGGGCCGTGGAGGGAAGGGCGCGGCGCCGCGAGGCCGCCCCGCTCGTAGGCTCGCGGGGCAGTGTCGGGGGGCTGCGGCGTCGGGGGGCGGCGTGTCCACGGCGTGGGCGTGCTGGCGGCGAGGCCTGGCTTGGTTTCGGAGGGTTTGGTGCCCGCTTTGGACCGAGTGGGACGCGCACCGCCGTCCGGGCGTTGTCAGGCTCGTGTGGCCGTGCGTTCCCCGCGTGCAGAAACGGGAGGCGAAGGGCGGGCGGCGGCGCGAGGTCCGCGGGGGCGCGCGGCTTCCCCGACCCCCGGACTGCGCGCGCTGCCTTCCGCGAGCTTGCTCCGAAGTGGGTGGGTGGGTTTGAAATTCGCTGCTGCTGCTCGTTAGTGCGCAGGAATTTTTCTGGAAATTAACCTCATTAGAAGGACTGTTTTCTAGCCGCTGTGCGTCATCTCTTGCTGACTTTCTCCTGTTTTCCCGGACGAATGTCTACCGGGCGGGCGTAGTGTTACAGACACCACCCGTTCTTTAGGGAGGTGCCGCGCACCCCTGTTCCGGGCGGGCTTCTGTAACACGGCTGTTTCATTTGAGCCCGTTTTCCAGTTGAAGTTTATATTCTGTCTATGGTTGTTGGATAAAAATCTATTTAAAAATTTTATTTCACATGGATAACCAGTTTTGTCAGCATTCTTTATTAAGGGGTCCAATTTTTCAAAGCACTGTCTTTGTCATATATAAATTTCTCTTAGGCTGGGTCAAATTCTGAATTTTTATGCATCTGTTTGTCTATTAATATGTCAATACTATGTTGATGTTTATTATAATGGTTTTTGAGAAGATGCTGGCAGGTTTTAAGGTCAGTCCCCACTCACTCAAAGAAATATTTTTAGAACAAGTTTTAGGCTTATTCTCCTGAATTCAAGGATCATTTTAACCTTTTGGAATGCTAGTTGGAATTGCATTAAGTGTATAGATTAATTTTAGAAGAATTGATAGATATTATGATATATCTTCTCATCCAATGGCATGGTACACTTTTCTAAGTATTTGGTTTTGTTGTACGCCTTTTATTGCAATTTTAAAATTGTGTCATAAGTGTCCTGTGGCTTTCTTGTTAAATTTATTTTTCAGTGTTTTGTCATTTTTGGTGTATGGTAAATGGAATGACTATTACCTAATTCTATTTCAAGTGGTTAATAGGAAATAAAGTAGCTATTGATTTTGACATATTTAGCTTCATATAGTTATCATACAGTGATCTCTTATGACTTCTAGTAATATTTTTTTCCTTACAGAAGTGGCACGACTTTCCATTTCTAATTGTTTGTACCAATTATTTCAACTTCTTGTCTTACATTTTCTAGAACTTACTTATTCAGTATGGTAGCCACTGACCACACCTGGCTATTTGAATTGAAAATAAATTAAAGTTTTAGTACTCCATTACACTAGTCATGTTTCAGTTGCTCAACAGTCACATGTGACTTACTGGCTCATTGCAGAAATTTTTATTGGATGGTGGTATGCTAAGCCATTCAAGAGATGTGTAATCATAATAGTTATACGGCGACTTTTGTCTAATTCTTGCTTTTAATTAAAAATTTTACTATCTTGCTACTTAAGCTAATTCCCTAACAGTCAAGGACATGCAAGCTAGATTAATGATGAATTTTATTTTCAAAAATAAAAAGATACACTATCAACTGGTGTTGGTAGGCATGAGGAAAATTGATACTCTGACATGTGGGTGAAAAATGTGAAATATTGGTCCTGGAAAACTGCTTCCAAGCGCACGTGGATATGAACAGACGTAAATATACAAAGAGGACTAAAGGAATCCCAGGAGTCCTTGTAAAGGTGTGTATAGAATTATGTGAGCGCATGGAGAGCCTGCCTGTCTTTCTAATTTTAGCCATTCTCGCATATGTCCAGGTGATATGTCGTTGTGGCTTTAATTTAATGTCTCTGTTGACTAATGAAGTTGAGCCATCCCCACTCCCCCACTTATTGGCTATTCCTATATCTTCTTTGGGAACTTACTGTTTAAATATTTTCTCTATTTTCCTGTTGGATTGTTTTTTACATCATTGAGCTATAAGAGCTCTTTATATGTTCTGAATACAGTCATATGTTATTGGGAATATTGTGGTTTTGAAAAGCAGAAAGTTTTAATTTTCATAAAGTCCAATTTGTCAGTATTTTCTTTTGATTTGTACTTTTTGTATCTCATAATTCTTTGCCTAACCCAGGGTCACGATGATTGTTGCCTGTTTCTTTTCTAGAATATTTTTAGCTTTAGCTCTTACATTTAGGTGTGCAATATATTTTAAGTTAATTTAAGTGTTGTGGTTTTTCTCCTATATGGATATTCATTTGTTTCATCACCATTTGTTGAGAGATTACCCTTTTTTCTTCACAAATCACCTTAATCCTTTTGTTGAGCATCAATTGATCATATATGGATGGGTCAATATCTGGACACTTCATTCTGTTTCATCACGGGTCTGTGTGTCTATTCCTATGCTAATTCATACTTTCATAATTACTGTTGCTTTATATTAAGCCTTGAAATCAGGTATTGTGAGACTTCCACATTTGTCTTTCATAAAATTGCTTTGGCTATTCTATGCCCTTTGCTTTTGCAAGTAAAATTTAGAATTGCCTTGTGTATTTCTCTTAAGAAAGCATGCTAGGATTTTAATTGTGATTGTATGAATTGTGTAGCTTAGTTGGGAGAACAGACATCTTAATAATAACAAGTCCATGAAGATGGTATATCTTGCTTTTTTTTTTTGTTAGGTCTTTAATTTTTCTCAATATTTTATAGTTTTCTGTTTATTGGTCTGGCTCATATTTGATTAAAATTTTTAATGTGTATTTGATATTATTAATACAACTACAGATACCATTTTAAAATTTCTATTTCCAATCATTTGTTGTTAATATATAATAAAAAATACAATTAATATTTTCTGTATTCTTACTTTGTCCTATGACCTTGTCAAATTCAGTTATTAGTTCTAGTAGCTTCCTTAGGGTTTTTGTTTTTAATCTAGGATTATGTCATCTGCAAATAAAGAGAATTTTATTTCTTTACTGTCATTCAGAGTGAGCCATCTGCATGTCCAGCAATATATAGGAAATGGCTAATCAGTACCTACACATTCCGGGACATTATATGGGCAGTAGAAATGTTTACAAAGAAGGTTAAAAAAATGAAAAGTTGTGTGTGACATCATGATAAACCTAATGAGAAAAAAAGATTTACAACACCTGGCAGATAAGGTGTTTGAATATGTGTAATATGCAAAAGAATCTACACATTAAAAAGCAAAACCAAAGTAAAAGACTAGTGACTCAGTTAAAAACACGGCAGAACTGTCAATCAGCCATTCACAGACAATGACATCGAAGTGGCCAGTAAACTTAAGAGAACATACTCAACCTCTGGGAAGTAAGAATTAAAATAAAAATAAAATACCATGTTTTGCCCATCAGGGTGACGGAAATGTGAAAGTGGTAACATTAAGTGCGGACAAGGGTGCCAGGGTCTGTGCACTTCGTATGTTGCTGGTGGGAATGTGACTTGCTTCTTTTTTTTTTGGAAAAGCAATCTTAAGAGTATCTATTAAAATTAAAATATGCATATCCTTTGACCTAGCGATTCCATTTTATGGCTCTATCAGAAATAAAAGCATTATTTTTAAAGTAAGGGGGCAGAGGGAATCTTGTGACTGCCCATTAATAGAACGATTGAATGCATTGAGTGTCAGTTGTGCGGCTCCGAGAGGGGGATGGCCCTGGTAGCTCACTAAGGGAGCAGACCACGTTACAGAAAAATGCAAATGTGTGATGCATGTAGGAGAGTGAAAGCCGATTTTTATTACATCTTTTATTTTCTTTTTAACTTTTGGTAAATCAGCCTCACAGGACAGGCTGTTTCTTCTTTCTTTTTCTTCCTTTCTTTCTTTGTCTCTCAGTTTCTCCCTCCTCCCTCCCTCCTTCTACCCCTCCCTCCCTGTCCTTTCTGTCTTTTTTGTTACTTTTCTCTTTCTTTCTTATTTCCCCCTCCCCCGCTTCACACTTTCTTCTCTCTCTCTACAATATCCATTCCGTCTTTTGGAGAAGAACGAGGTAATGGAAGGCATAGTCCAGGCAGTTAGTATTGGTGGTTTTCTGAGGGTGAAATGAAGGGAATGAGACATGTTATTAATTGTGGTTTTTGTGTGTCTGTTCCCCATCACTGGTTACAGGGAACACAGGGAAATTTTGTAATTTTAGAAAAGGGGTTTAATAAAAGAAATTCTAGGACGTGGTTATGCTCCAAAGTCTGTTATTTATTTATTTATTTTTAAAGTACAGGTAAAAATATAAAAGCACCAAATGGTGCAGAGTTTGTCTCTGATGAACAGGGGCATGGTGATGAGTTCTGCTCCTTTATACTATTCTGTGCTTTCAAGCTTAAATGAAAAAGCACTAATTAAAACTTAGAAAAAGTAAAAATGAAGTTATTTTGCCCATCCACTTTCATTCAAGGGTGATGTGGGTCTTGCGCTTTTGGAGGTGTCTGCAGGGATGAGGTGACACCCAGTTCCCCATGTGATTGGGAGCCACGAGGCTGCCCCTGGTGTCTGGGACCCAGGGCTACTGACAGGGAGCGGGCACTGGTGGATGACGAGAGCAGAGCTTTGTGAAGAGGCTGTGTGAGTGTCCTCATCCTGCATTGGTGGTCACTGTGTGCCATCAGGGCGATGGCCCCAATGGTTTTGTCGTGGAAAGGAGAAGACACCATTGCAGAGGCAGAAGAACAGTTAGCATGTCGGAGGTTGAAAGAAGAGCTGTGTGGGTTTGGGCTGGAGCCTGTGCTGTGGGACTGAGTGTGGCTAGTAGCTTCTGGAAAGATCTCACTGTGGGGACCTCCCATTCTGGGCACAGATGAGTAACTCTTCCACCCTGGCAATAAAATGGGGAAGGAGGCAGTAAATAACCGGCGGGCAAAATTAAAACCAGTAATGAGCCGTATGAATATTGTGGTGAGGCAATGTTGGAGACACATTTAGCTGGGAGCACGGCACGCTCTGGGAAAGCAGAATGGCACTGTGGCTGCTCATCCCGTGTTCCTCCCTGGAGGCTGGCAGTGGCCGCACCTGTGCCCAGATGCTTTTACAGCCTTGGCAGGGAGAGGCTGGTGTGTCACAGAGAGGGGCCAAGCTCCAAATGCCTCCACAGAGGGAAGAAGGGCGGGAAGGCCAGGGGGTGGCCCCCTGCAGCCACTCAGGCCCGCCAGAGCAGGGAGAGAGGCTGAGTGGATCAGACAGCTGCTCATGACAAGCGTGTTGCCCCATGTCATGCAGGGGACGCTTATCCTAAAACTTCACCCTGAGGGGAGACCCTGCACATGTGGACTCTCTTGTGAGTGTGTGCTGGAGGACAGGCTGAAGCTTTCTCCTGTCCTGCACCCGCTCCATGAGCTTTTCCAGGCCTGAGTCAGGGCTTTGACCAGACTTGCTTCTTCCCATGGCTCTGGCAATCCCTGTTGTGTCCCAAGGCAGAGGAGACAAGAGAGCAAAGCTGTGTGTTGTGTAGGGGAACAAGAGATCAAAGCGTGTGTGTGCTGGACAGTGGAGCCACAGGGGCCTGGGAGGGTATCTGGTCAGGATGAAAAACTGTCTGGAAGGTCTTGACCATCAGGGGCTGGTTTTAGGGGAGCCCTCAGAGCTGCTGGCTCTGCAGAAGAAGTGCCAGGATGTTGGGGAGCAGGGAAATGTGGGTGTACCTTAGAATGACTCCAAACTTCTGACACAATCACAGAAGAGGTGTGGCCACACCAGCATTCTGTGGGCTCTGGGCAGCTGGCTGAGCAGCAGGTGGCTTACTAACACAGAGACGACTGCGACCTTGGATTGGGTCCTCCCCTGTAGCAAGTGGGCCCAGCACCTGACTGAGTGGGGTTCTGGGGCTTTCTGCATGGCATTTTGTGGCTGTCCTAACATGGGCAGGGACACTTTAATGCCTGTCCCTTTCTTCTGAAGTCACTGCATGAAAATGTTTTTCTGCTGGAAGTTTTTAGTTAAATGTGTCTAAAACCGGGTCATGGGTTTTGAGCCTGATCAACTTGTAGAAATGCTGTGCAGTTAGTCAGGTTTCTTCAGTGCAGCGTACTCATGTTTATGAGTTAAAATCACATGCTGGGCAAAAACGACATTAGTACATGCACTCCTGTTGTACACACGCACTCCGTGCCCTCCATGTACACCGGCTAAGGCTCACTGCACTGAGCGTGCTTTTCAGGAGCGGTTCTCATTCAGCATGATTCAAGCCTGGCCTCTCCCTTTCTGTGATGGAATTCTGTCCTGGGTAGGGAGCTCAGAATGCCTCTGAGCTGCTGTTCCATCATGGGGGTGGGAAGAGCAGTGCCGGAAGGGGGTTCTGCAGAACCCAGGGTGAATTCTGTGGGTGATCCTTCCGTCCCGTTTCTCTCTGCTGCCTGTGACTGCATCTTCCCTGGTTGCTCTGCCTCCCCAACTCCTCATGGAACTCTTCAGAGTTGAGCAGAGTGCCGCTGCCTCCCCACAGCCCTGTGGACAGCGCCCAGGCTGCTCAGTAGGCAGGTAGTTCCTTTGTCCCAGTCATGCTGCACAGGCCTTTTTGAGGCCACATTCCTTAAGCTGACTTCTGGCAGAGCACTCTGTGTGTGTGTGTGTGAGCGTGTTTGTGCGTGTGCGCATGTATAGGTATGTGTGTGCATGAGCACATGCACTGCGAGGGATCTAGATGTGTTGGCATGGGCCCATTGCCCCCATAGGCTCACGGCACGGTGGGTCTGTGGATGCCCCCAGGAGAGTGGCCCACACAGGGACCCTTCACCTGCTGCACTGACATCCTGTGAGTCTGGGCCGTGGGTGAGACGATCTGGCCCGCTGGCTGGAAGCTGAACTGATAATTGACATCAGGAGGGAATTGGCTCTTTTAAGACAAACGCTTCCAGATGCCAGGATCACTGGGTCCATGTTACTACCCAGATGGGTCTGGGTGGGAGCCAGAAATGTAACAGCAGTTGATAAAATCAGAAAGGTAGTTAATCATGAAGTAGTTAGTGTGGGCAGCTTGCTGGAAGGCCAGGCATACTCAGGGATGGCCTGGCAGCCTGACAGTGTGCAAGGACCTCTGAGGACAGGGTGGGGGTGGGGTGGGGTTTATCACCTCCGCAGGGACCGGCGGCGCAAGCTCGGGGCATGGTGCTTGTTGCTGCAGCCGGAACCTGCTCCCAGCCATGGCCCGGCCATGTGGGCTTTGGAAAGCCTCTGACAGGATCAGGCTCTCTGTGGAGATTACAATTGACGACCTGTTTCCTGGTCTCTGGGAAGCCTTCGTGGGCAGGGGCTGTGTTGACATGTCTGTTCCAGACCCAGCTGGAACCAGTCAAGGTAAATGAAAAGCAGGAAAACTAAGTGGAATTGAACCTTTGGGAACCTCAAAGGGGCCTTTCATTTACGGTGTGATTTGGGGCATTTAAGCATTTTAAGGATTTAGGCAGATGATCTCACATTCCAGGGTGCTGGTCTCACACCCTGCTGTCCACAGTGCTGTTAAGAGTTTGGGGTGATAAACCAACACCACTATTTTAAGCCAATCACAGTTGGTCCTGTGTGTTCTGAGTGGAACCCAGAAAAATGTTCTGGGGTGATGACCCTTGTCTCTTACACGGATGATGGCAGCAGCCTCCCCAAAGTTTGACCTGCTCCACTCTTGGCCCCTTGGACTCCTTGTCCACACAGTAGCCAGAATGATGTTTAAACAGGGAGATCAGATCACATCAGCATCATTGCCTAAATCCTTCCAGTTACCCTCCATTGAAATGAGACTAAAATCCAAATTCCTTACTGCCTCCCAGAGCTCTGTGGAGTGGCCTTGCCCACTTCTCCGGTCTTGTCTGTTGCCCACTGCAGCCACGCTGGGCTACTTTTTGTCCCTCACAATACCCTTGCTCTCTCCAGGACACTGGTACCTGCCCCTCTGTGCTGGAAGTGCTCTGCCCAATTCTAACCATGCTCAAATCTCACCTCTTCAGAGAGGCTATTTAAAGTAGCCCCATCCTCATTGTTTTCTTTCCCATTGTCCTGTTTTATTTTTCTCAAAGCATTGGTCACTTCCTGAAATTACCATGATGATACTTTAACTTGTTTACTGTGTGACTTCCCCACTGGAATACAGGCTCTCTGAGGGCAACGTTCTGTCCGCTTTGTTTACTGCCATATCACCAGCATCTAGAATGGTTCTCAACCAGTCAGCTCTTTGTAAAAATGTGTTGGGGAGATGGATGGGTGGATGGTCCTTTGTCACCCAGGAGGAGTTCCAGATGGATGTCATTCCAACAGGACTCCTTGAGAGGGTTAAATAAATTGGCAACAGGACAAGCCAGAGCTGTTCTGTCATTGATGTTTTTCTGGGTTAGCGAATCCTGTTTCTTCAAATGTAGCTCACAAAAAGGACAAGCCAGCTGCTGGGAATGCGTGAATCACTTTTCTGGGGATCTTTTCCTCCCCCCCCTTTTATTCAGGCAACAAGCAATTAGGAATGAAATCTGGATGAGTAAACTTTGATAATGAACTTTCTCTTTCCTATGTAACATCGCAATGGTGACCACCAAAATTTTTTTAATGCCAGATTATCTCCTGTTGCTGCATAGAACACTAATTTGAAGAAAATATTTTGTTATACAACTAAAAAATGCACTCTCATGAGGATGAGTTATTTATTGGAAATGGAGCATTTTGTGATGAGTTGCCACTGAGGGCTAAATAAGGACTAAATGTGCTTGTAAATTA
Source organism: Lyroderma lyra (assembly GCA_004026885.1). NCBI lineage: Eukaryota > Metazoa > Chordata > Mammalia > Chiroptera > Megadermatidae > Lyroderma > Lyroderma lyra. The sequence continues at coordinate 17,178 of PVJL010005317.1, forward strand.
TTTACTGGTGCAAGTGTCAGGCAAGATGCATAGCTACATATAACAATACTAATTATTATGGGGAATAATTTCCTTTTTAGTAACATTTATTATTCTTTGATAATAAACATAATAAAAAGCTCTTTGAGGAACATTAGAAATGTATAAAGAGACTACTCTATTCACAGTCTAATCCACCACCCTGAGATGAGTGTTCTAGCATGCTTTCTTGTTGCCTTTCTATCTACATATATGTAAACATACATGTGTATTTTACATGTTTTTAATTATCCTCTATATACACTTTTTAATTGCTTTTTTTCACTTAAAATGACATACCATAGATTTTCCCAGGTCATTTATAGACTCTTGGCAAACATAGTATTTCTCCATAATATTTCTCCATAACATTTAATTGCATAGGCCTGCGTTGTTCAGCAGAAATACAATGCAAGCCACATATGTAATTTAAAATTTTCTAGGAGCGACCATAAACTACTAAAAACAGGTGAAATTAATTTTAATCATGCATTTCATTTATTCTCATATATACAATTTTGTCATTTCAATATCTAGTCAATATAAACATTAGGGAGCTGCTTTCCATCTTTTGAACAGTCTGCATTCCATCTCCGGTCAGGTCAACCCCACTGCGCATGTGCAGCTGCCGCACAGCCGTGGCTGCCATGTTCACGAGCCCGGGTCTGGCCCACAGAACATTAGCAGTGTGACCGTTCACGTGCAGTAGGAGAGATTTTACACTAATTCCCATATTCCAACTTAAAAGGCCATGTTCCAAGAATAAAAGCAGTCTGAAATTAGAGTTCCAGTTATCTTCTGTCAGGTCTCCAGGTGATTAATTCAGTTTGATAACTGCAAGATATAGCCTCAATTTCTCAAAATGCTAAATGAAGTGCAAAGATGTTGAAAACAATGTTTTTCAAATTATGCATTTGATACCATTTTGCCTCTTTCAGAGATGATTTCTTAGGCTCTAATAGAAGCTGATGTCTCCTAGTATATTAAGCTCATATTCAATACGAGGCAAATGAATTGAATTAGGCTGGATGGTATTGATTAGGATCAGTCTGACTTCAGCTCTGGGTCTATTGGCTCTCATCAGTGAGTCTTGGGTCCTGCAGGGAGCTCACTGACACTGGGCGCCTCCTGTTTTCCTTCTCTCACTGGAACAGAAGGCTCAGATTGGGCACAGCAGTTATGCTCATGTGTCCAACCGGGGTTATACCCCTGATGACTCAGTTTTAACGTTTACTTCTGAACCAAAGGAATTTGGGGGGAACCTAGTGGGTGCAGCTGGTCCCCAAGTGATGTGTCATAGAAGCATCCTGATTGCATGTGAATAAGATTTCATGAAGGAGGGAAGGGTGGGGAGAGGGAAGACTGTTCCTTCCCTAGGAACCCTCCTTCCTGACTATGGGGTCCAGCCCGCAGCGGACAGGGCCAGGAGAGATTTCCCAGAGCCCACTGGAGCTAATGGAGGCCTGTGGCTTACACCCAACACAAGTCACCCAAAGTTGTCCCTGGCTGCCTCCCATAGGTCATGTTTGGGTCCCAGCAATAAATCAGATGGTGTGTCTGTCTTGAATGTGAGTCCTGAGGGAGATGGACAAGCAACCCCCTAACTGTGACTCCTCTCTTGGGAGAAGGGACGTGCCTGGAGTGCTGTGTGTGCACATCCAGGAGGACCACTCAGCCCAGTACCTGGGGAAGTCTGAGGGTGGTTCCTGGAGGACAGAGCTGACCGGCAGTATGACCTGAGGCAGGGTCCTCCTCCCAGTGCCCTGTGGAACGAGGGTGATCATGAATGTCCCTCCTTTACTGGGCGGATGGGGAAATAACCCGGTGAAGTCCCTGAGGTGTCCCGTGACACAGAGTAGTCAGTCACAGAGTGCTATGCCATGACTGTTCTTGCTGTTGTATTAGGAGATGGGGAGGTGGCAGGGACCACGGGTGAGCACAGACTGGGGGTGATGGGGTGTCGTGCTCAGGTGACAGTGTTAGATGATGGCTCCAGTGTGGGGCTGCAGGACAGCCTCGCAGGAGAGGCTTTGGGCTGCCATCCAGGTGGAAGTGGACCTAGGGGACTAGGCTTAGAGTTTATTTGCATGACAAGGGAGGTGCTTTTATTAGATTGTGAGTTAGGGTCAATAAAAAAACAGCATTTTTAAAAAGGTGCCTTTATTCTCATTTAACATTTTCTTTTTATTGTCCTTTCTGCTCCTTGTCAGAATCATTGTCATTGCTGTCACTCTAGGGTATGTCTTGGAAAGATAAGGGCATGGGATGCTCCCACTATCTGCCCCCTGGGTAGGAGGTGGAGGGGTGTGTGGGTGTGGGAGGCAAGGGGTAAGAGAGATGTGAACAAAACCAAACTGACGTGTGAAGTAGCCTCGACTCGCACCACATGGAGGTCCGGGCAGCTCTGCCCAAGTAGCGGCTCCGTATTTACACAGCCTCCTCCCCCTCCTTTATCTCAGTCATCAAAAGTTTAAGGAGATTTAAAAACCACTGGGGTGTTATACATAAAATACAGCCTCAGGCCACTGATGGAATTCATGCCCAGGTTTGGTGAGGCAGGGCCAGAGCCTACCCCTCCAGGGTGTCTGGGCTGTCACTCTCCCCATTCGTCTTCTCGATTGTAAAAATTAAACACATGCACAGGAGGGCTTGCAAGACAGAGTTATAGGGGACATAAAGTGCCTGACAGCAGATAAACTTGGCCATCCCGCAGCAGGGCCCCCAGTCACAGTGGTGCTGAGGGGCGAAGGGATCCTGGGGACCAGGGAGCAACAGGCAGATGACAGGAAGCAGGCAGGGCCTGCTGGCCGCAGAGTTCCCAGGAGTGGGGCTGATGCCCTGTCTCCATGGCTAGCCTCTACCCATGGCTGAGTGTTTTCCTGGCAGGAGGCAGCAGAGAAGAAAGGAGGAGCAATAGCTATAGGGACAGGCACCAAAGCTGCTGTGGGGTGATAGGGTGAGGCAGGAGCTCCAGTGCAAGACAATGTGGGGGACACCCAGGTCACCCTCACCTGAATGTGAGCAATAGCTCTGCCATCGGCTGTACTAAGTGCAGCCCTGTAGGTCTCAGAGGAAATATGAAGGAACAGAACACAGAGGTGAACTGGGGAGCTATGTCCATGGAGGTGAGAGGCAGGAAGTTGCATCTATGAAACAGGAACTCTGAGTGACTGGGGCTCCTTTTCCCAAGGGGATGGGAGGTCACTGGGCAGTTCGGGAAGGTGCCCCGGCTTCATGTGTGAAAGCCAGGGCAGCACACTCTGGCTAGCTCTCAGGACTGACTTGTAAAGGTTTAGATACACTGACTCAGGGTGGACACCAGTGGACACCTGAGTTCCAGTATGACTGCTGCTTCTGCACAGAGAAAGTTGGGACCCCTTTGTTGAGAGATTTATTTTATAACATTCACACTGAAAAGTGCACCGACCCTAAGGGCCCAGCTCAGCAGACGGCACACACAGTGTCACAGCACCAGGTGTAGGCCGAGAGCACACGAGCCTTCCCTGCCTGCAGGGGTGTTGTTGCCACTTCTGCCTCCTGTGCTCCGCAGTTCTTGCTAGTTAACAGACTCATTCGACACCTGATTGCTGTGTCTGTCCTCTCCTTACCTCATGTCAGGAGAGTCATCCAGGTTGTGGTGTGAACTTTGCTGGTATCTAAAGTGTCTTTGCATCATGTCTGCCCAAACCTGGAACACTGGAGCTGACCTTGGTATCCAGTGGGTACAGGCCCTGTCGGGGTGCCGTCTCCCCTTGGGGCCCCCTTGGGCCTTGTGACCATCTAGGAACACAGGACTCTCAGGGTACCACAGCCTGGAAGGGTTCTTTTGTACCCAGAAGTCTTCCCTTCCATTGGTAGCCCCACCCCCTCTCTTACTGCAGGGGAAGTACAGTTAAAAGCTGGGCTCTGGGGCCAGAATGCCAGGGCATGACTGAATTGCTGTGTGAGCTTTGGTCCTTTCTGAAGCTCTCTGTGCCTCAGTCTCCTCGCCTCTAGTAAGGGGTTGATAACAGCACTTATTTCACATGGTGGCAGTGAAGCTTTACCCTGAGGGGCTGGTGGTACCAGCTGCCATCATTTTGGATCACCACCAACTTGGGGACATGGGTCAGGGGTTTTATTCTTGGGTGAGGAGACAAACCTAGGAAGGGGAAGAGACCTCTGTGGTGTCACATCCTGAAGGGAGTTGTGGGATGAAATCATCATGATGACACTGTGTGGCAGCTGCAGGCCCCGTTGTGTCCAGAGGGTCCTTTAGCATCAGTGGGGGGCCTGGGGTGCGTTGGCCCCATTTTTCCCACTGAACCCCATCTCACAGATGAGATTTCCTGAGGTACCAGAGGGTCACACAGCTCCCTGGGCTGCTGACTCCTGACCCACGTGCCCCTGCTTCTCTCTCTCAAATACTCCCCAGCTTATGGCGGGGGGGACTTAGGCGATCTTCACGAAAACATCAGTTTCTTGAGCAAACCTCTCAGGTGTGTTTTCAGGCTCCTTACCTGCTTTTCACAGCTGTGCAATTGTCTCTCCCTCACTGGGGAAGCCTTTGCCAGTTAGCTTTTTTGACAAATCCACATGTTTAGTAGAACAGTTTAACAGTGCTTTTGAAATAGAAAACAGTCATGCTCACTTGCATAAGTACTGAGCAAACATGACATAAGGGTTCATCAAGGTGCTCTCGTTGAAGATTTAACTTTTTGAGCGTCCTGGCAGCCAGAAAAAAAAAACTGGCCATCCTCCAGGGTTTGTTGAACATGATGGCGTTATCTTGGGGTGGTTTTGTTTGCCCTGGACACTTGTAGAACTCAAGACTGGGGCTGGCAGCTTGTCTCCTGGAAGTCCCTTCATAGAGATGTGTGAATGTGGGGGGTTAGCTGTGTGGTGAACTGGCGAGATTGAGTGGGCCAGGAGAGGACAGAGGCACGAGCCGGTGTCAGCAGTGGTTGTCTTTGGGGCCATAGTCATTCCTCAGGGTTATGGTGTCCTAAGGCATCCTGATTGTAACTCTGGAGCCAGGAAGTTTAGAATGTCAGGTGTAAAGAGTAGCAGCAGAGGAGGAAGCACCTGTGTGAGCTCCAGGTGGGAATGCAGAGGAGACAGGAGGCAAGCCTCAGCCTCCCATTCCATCCATCCCTTCACCCACCTCCAGGGAGGGGCTCGTGCAGAGGCCCCCCCCTCCCCCAGATGAGCAAGTGGAAGAGGACTGGGGAGCAGGGGATGGAGGCAGCAGTTGACAGGGGAGAGTCCCCTGCCCTGTGAAGGCAGACGTTTCTTTGGAAGTTTTGGTTCTCCCTCATGAGGAGTTTGTTTTACAGGAGTTGAGCTGCAGAAAGCAAGAGTTGCTAAAGGCTGCTGAGTGCCGAACAGGAGCCAGGCGTGTTCTGTCTACGTCTCAGCTCCTGGGAGCCTCTCCTCGCCTAGGGGGCATGTGCACGTACTGTATCAGCTCACACCCGAGGAGACGGAGGCAGACGCGTTGGGTCTCGTTGACCAAGACTGAGCAGCTGCGGGTGGTGTCACCAGAACTTGAACCCAGGCTCCAGTACCTGCTTTCTGACCACTGGACCTGTGCCGGCCGTGTTGGAGGGAGGGCTCTTCCACATGACGTGGCTCATATGTTTTCCTAGTTTTATTTTCTGCCCTGACTACCCACAATTGCAGTGTTCACGCTGCCCCAGGTCAAATAGTTCCACGATGTATGTTTTTATAGTTTCTGTGGCTGATTTCATGTACTCTCGAGTTTCATTTCCTATTATGTTTCTGAATGGTACAAATGGTTATTTTTTTCCTTGGGTGGCCTCAGGCTGTTGTGTTGGGACACGGATGTGATCTAATGTAATAAAGTGAGGTCCCTCGTTCCACCCACGTGCCTCCCCGCCCTGCTCCCCCTGGTGCTTGGGGTGCACAGTCATACTTTAGTATGAATCAGAAGACAGCAGGGCCGGGCCTGCTGCTCGTAAAGGCTCAGTGCACGTGGGGGTAGCTCTGGGGTGCGGAGTGCTTGGGAAGCAGAGGGGTCCCCAAGTTGTCTTCCTCAGTCTGAGCATTCTGCTTGCCCTGACATGTGCACAGAGGCACCGACAGGCCTGCTCTCTCGTTGTGACCCTGACTTAGGTGATGCTTTTCCCCACCAGGTAAGAGGAAGGGGCCACGACTGCTGTTTCCTGGGGAAGGGTGGGGGGAAATGCTTTAGAAACAGAATGCGAAGCTTCCTTATCTTAGCAGCAGACAGCAGGTTCCCTTGGTTGTTGGAGCAAGTGCTGATTTCCTTATAAGGGTCTGGTTATACAATGAGGGAGGCTGAGGAAGGGAAGCTGCGTTTTCTGTTTTTTTTTTTTTTTTTTTTTTTTTTTTTTTTTTTTTTTTTTTTTTTTTTTTCTTTTTTCTTATGTTCATTTTTTTTGGAACAGGAAGTGGGCCCACTGAGGGACGGATCCTTGACCCACAGCTTTTGTGTAAGAAGGACACACATACATCATGGAAGAGGGAGAGTGAGTGGGTCATCTGTCTTGGAGCACTGGTTGTCCACGTGCCCAGAAAAAGGTCAGGAACCTGTGGGTATTAATTAATCCAGCCAGCCATACGGCCTTCGTGTTTATTAGGGAGGGCCATGGCATTTGGCCAGAATGATGGCTTTTAAAGATTGGTGTTTTATTAAGGGGCCAACATCTGCTTACTGTTTTGTGAGAATTAAGTGTTCCTTTGCAAGGCTATTGGGAGCAGGTGTGGTGGGTAACACAGGTTAATGCTCCTTTTGTCACGCTTGTGTCTTATTCCTGTCACAGTCAGGCCTCCTACCCCATCTGCATTGAGCTCTCCAAAGAGATGAGCCCCCCTTCTTTCCTGTGTGGCTGGGGTCCCATGTTCACTCCCCAGGTTAAGTCAGGACAACCTTTAATTCCAGAGTCAATTACTTCTAGCATCTGTGGGCCAGTGAGTATATGAGAGCAGTGGTGGGGGCCCCATCAGCCCTTAGGGCTCATGAAGGAAGCGTGGTCGCTGCCCAGCATGGGACAGGGTTCCAGGAGCCTCCCTTGGCTTCTGAGCTAACCTGAGGAGTGGGTCCCACTTCCAGGCCATCCCCTTTATCCCCAGTCAGTGTGCCTGGCCCACCTGACACAGACCCCTAGTGCGCCAAGGACTGACACCTGTAAATACTTGTGCCTGTTTTGAAGGTCTGGATTGAGAAGGTTTAGATTGCAGGAACACAAATGATGTCACATCCCAAGTTGTGTGTCCGGTTTGTAAAAGCCCACAGCTGTTGCGGCAGCTGCAGACAGACACTGAAGCTCCTCAAAGCCTCACTGCCACCCCTCAGAACCAGGAGCCCCAAGGGGGCGCACACTCTCTTGGGAAGTCACAGGGTGATTTTTAAGTGATACAGAGAACATTCTTTATTTAAATAGCTAAATACAGAATTTTGTTTCTACCATCTCTCCATGTCAAGGAATGCTCATTTTACTGTATGGTAGTTACATAACTTCCCTTTCAAAAACAACTTTTTAAAAAACGTGAGTCATGTTAAAGGAGAAATGTTAAGTAGACAGTAGGACGAGGTGTGGCTAGGATGTGAGGACACTGGAGAAGATACTGGGGACCCATTCTGTGTCCCCTCCTGGGGGAGCCAGCAGCTTGGGGTATCTGAGTTCTTCCTGTGTCGGCCCTGCCACCCCGGCTGTCACTCAGCCTTTCCTGTCTCGTCAGTGGGTGGTCCAGCAGCCTCTTCCCCACATCACCTTGAAAGGACGCTAGGTGGCTTCGGTTAGGTGTAGTCTGTGTGGGCGTGACCGGGGACCTCGTAGAGG
>PVJL010005317.1:30000-110827 GCA_004026885.1 Lyroderma lyra
TTGGAAAACCTGACAAACCAGAGGGGAGAGTGGGATAGCAAGTGTGACCTGACTGTGCCCTAGGAAAGGCCAGTGGGCTCCCTTGAGCAGGGTATAGAAGTGCTGCGTGGGGACATTTGATTAATTCTCGATTTGTCCACTCATATAGGCTTGTCTAATGCTGGAGTTTTAACTCCCGAGGACTGGCTGCAGACCATATGCTCGAGAAGGAACCTCTCTGAAATTCAACTCATTTTTAAAATCATTTAAAATCAATATTGTGCCCCATTTTCCTAGTTCCTGCTCCCTTTTCAGTCCCCTGCTCTCAATGCTGACTCTGTCCTGAAATTGTTCTGAAACGTTTATTATGTATCGTTCCCATGAATAACCGCTCTTCATTTCAGGTAAAGACCAGCTAAGCAAATACAGGGTGATTTGCTTTGCAAAGTTTTTGGGATTCATAAGCTGTTCTAGTTTTTCAGGAGATAAAAGACCCCCCCCCCCCCAACACACACACACACACTAAAATAGAGGATTTTAAAGCAACTCGTGATGTCAGAAAACATGTTTGCGTTGTTTATTCCTTTTAAGTGACCAAAAAATATTTACAAGATATCATTCAGGTAATGTATATTAACAAGAAAACCTGGGGTGGGGGGACACTGAGAGCGTTGTTTGGTTAGTCATGCCCTGGAATGACTTAGAAAAATTGATTCCATTATAGCACTTTGAAAAGGTGGCATGTGGAAATTTCAAATCAGGTGCAAGCATCTTCAAGAAAACAAAGTAGTGTGATGAAATAGAGTGCTTGCTTCCCCTACTCTCTGCGAAATCACTTTGATTTCCCCTTTACTGATGTCAGGACCCTTTAAAAAAAAGGCATTTCTTTCATTTCGAAACCTCCTTTCTGGTTTGGGTCAGTTCTGCAGATTTTCATAAAAGGTCCCTATCATTTGGTTGTGAAGTCACTGTATACACTTGCTACATGTGGCTGATGTAAACTGCCAATCTGGGCAGGGCTCCTGTTGGGTGCCCTGCACCCCAGTAGGCTGACCACACCCAGGGTCTGGGCCCAGCGTGTTCTGCGTGTGCTGAGCGGGCCCACGTTGGCATGCTGCAAAACCCCGTTGTCCTCATGAGAATGAGAACGAAAGGAGAGCTGTGGGAAATGGCTCCAGATGAGCCGCTTGTCAAAATGTTTTCCTGGGGAGGGGCTGTTGTGAAGGGCGGGTGAGCCAAGCTCCCTCATTTGCCGAGTGGCGTTTTCTGGGGGACTCGCGTTGGGTGGCACATGGCCAAGTCTGAAGGAAACACATCTTCATTGATGTGCCTATTGTTACTGGTTCTTATTCATCGTATTTAAACAACTCATGCAGGTTTTGACAGCTTTTCCTTTTCGTATTTACATAAGACTTTCCATTTTGGTAAAATTTCTGAAGACCTATGGTCCGGGCCGGGGGCGACAAGCAGGGTCAAGGCAGGCTTGGGTGTGGCATCAGCTGTGCCCCTCAAAGTCTCAGGCCCAGGAAAGGGAGCTGAAAACATTTGTCACTGAGACATAAGAAAGAGCCATGGCTCTTCGTTGGTCTGCTGGACAAATAGAGCCCGTTTAGGGAGACGGGGGCACAGAGCGGCAGGACTACACTGTATACCCATGGCTTATTATGTCTACAAGTGACGCCTGGTGCAGTGTGGCCCCGAGCTTTTTATTTTCTATGTGGTGGGTGAGAAGGCCAGCGTGGTGTCCCCGCCACTGAGGGCTGGTCATTATGACCACCGGAAGTCTGGTTATTAATGTCCTTAGAGTGGTTTACCCAGATCCTCAGTGCTGGACAGACGCTGGGCACGTTTCCATGTTGCTCTGTCTGAGCTGGCATCTGTGCAGGGAGGACCAGCGTGGTTCAGGCCCCTCTGTGAATAGAGGACCTGTCAGACATGTAACAAGATAGGTTCAAAAATAAAGTTCAGCTTGACTCGAAATAAAATCACAGTCCTGTGAGGGCGTTGGAGGATACCCCCGAGGCAGGAAGGGGGTGGATCGCTTTGGAGGCTGCCCTGTCAATCATTCTGGCCCCAGGGGCAGGTGAGGAGCTCTCCTCTTCTCTGGGCATTTTCAGCTGGTCTGCTCGTGCATGTTCTTAGTAAGATGTTAATTTTCCATAGCATGCCATTAGATTGCAACACATTTTTTAGGGAAAGATGTTATCTTTATGGAGTTGACTTATTTGCAAACTTAACATAAGCTTTCAAACCCACAGAAAATATGGCAGTGTGTTTATATTCAAAATAGATTTTTAAAAATCTAGTGAGTTACTGTGAATTTACTTACTGCCCAATAATACTGGGATAAAAATAATTTATGCTCCTATTTTAATGAAAAGTAAATCATTTTTGTGAAGCGACAGGAGCTCAGTCTAGTGGTTAGAACGTGGAGCGGGGAGGGGGTGCCTTTAGCTTCCTTCTTGGCTTGGGCCTGGGGGCAGGCTCTTCACTCGCCCTGAACAGATTTTTGCAATCCTTACAGATTCGCTAAATCCACCCAAGTACACTGTGTGTGTAGCTGCTAACCCTTTGGTTAGCATCGTATGTGGTCTGAGATGTTGACAGTTGACACCAAAGGAAGAGAGACCTCTTGGGGTTAGAAGTGCTGGTGCCTGGGCCAGCTGAGGGCAGTGGGGGTGGGTGGGGGGGCAGTGAGAGCAGCATGTGATGTCAGAGGGTCTGCAGTTCATTCCCTCAGCCACTGGAAGACGTCCAGTGCCCACAGAGACAAACAGGCCACAACTACTTTCTGTCCCCAAGGCTGGCCTAACTCCCAGATTTAAGAGGCGGGAAGAGATCACAAGGGGAGGGGTATGCATAGGCAAAGGGTCATAGGAGATGTTGCAACCCACTGTCATACTTTCGGGGACACAGATGAAGTGCAAGGAGTTGTCTCTGCCTTCTAGGGACCACAGCCATGTTGGGGACCCTAGGCAAGGTGGCAGCCCTGGGCGGTAACAGCACATGACTTGTGGGTGTGGCTGACTACATGAAGCAGTTGATAAGGAGGTGGGAGCAGACTCCCCACCCCCATTGTCCTAAGCTGTCACTTATATAGGTGTTAGGATGGGACGGGCTAGTGCAAATTGATGCAGAGCACTGGACTTGGAGTCTGAACACTGAGTCTGAACCCGAATTTCCAGCACACTTCCTCTGAGATCTGGCTGGACAGGGCTCGTTACTGGGGCCGTGTACGGCCAGGACACTGAGCTTCAGAGGAGATGTGGGAGAACGTGCTTTGCAAGCTGCAAAGTGTAGTTCACGGGTATAGTGACTTATCGACCCTTGTTTGTCACTTGCACTGGCTTCTTTGTAATCCCTGCAAAGGAGAGACTTTGTATCTCCCCTGGGCCTGAGTACCGGGCAGGCATCGACAGACACACGTTGGTCAGAGGTGGTAGGTGGATGGAGGAATTTATACTGGCTGCTTCTAGAGGTGTCTGAGACCCCGCAGCAACGGTGCCCAAAAATCCCTTAAGGAGCAGAGAGCCACGTGGTTGGGAGATGAACAGCAGCGCCTCTCCCTTCTCTTCCCACCGTAAGGAGCGCGGAAGTGCCCTTCTGAGTTCTGCCAAGTAGCAGGAGGTGGAGAGAACAGGGCCTCACTTCTGGTTCCCCTCGGGGTGCTCTCCTGCTGCTGTGTTCTTGTGTCATGGCTCTGAAAGTTGTCCCATTCCCTCCCTCCCCCCTCACAGGCCACCAGGTCGGGTGAGTCTGGTAGAAAGTTTCTTTTAAGACGTGTGTGTGCCCGGCCCTGTAGAGGTAGGTCACAGACTAGCAGAACAGCAGGGTGACGGTTCCTGCATGTGAACTGCTAGGGAACTTGAATCCCACTTCCAAGAAATAATTAGAAATGACCAAGAATTTCATTTTGATTCTCACAGTAAGTGTGACAGACTTAAGGGCACAAAATTTGAATATAAACCTGCCAGTATTAGAATTTTTACCCTATTAATTCTATGTAACTTGGACAAGTAGCTTAACTTCTGTGGACCTCAGTTTTCCTGTTAGGAAAATAGGTATGAATAATATCGCCATGATGTCATTGCTACAGACATACAGGGAGATGCATGTAAATGCTTGCTATTATTATCAGTCATACCCTAAAATAATTCAGAAACGGAAAGGGTCCGTCTGGCAAAGGGATAGAAATTGCTAGATGCTGACACTTTTTACCCCATTCCAGGGAAGCAGAGCAGGAGCCTGGGGGTGGGGAGGAGACACCAGAGCCTTGAAACTGATGAGGGGCTGAAGGGATTATTTCCTCTCTGCTGTCACAGGAGTGGGGTGCAGGGAGCAGACACGGAAGCCCAAGATGTCAGGTAGGAACTCCTGCGTGGGGAGGAAGGCCAGGGCGAGAGGGACTTCAGCGACCTGATAGTAAGTGCACATGTGCAGGAGAGGGTAGGGTGGGGGTGACCCCGGGGCTCCAACGAGAAGCTCTGAGGCCTTTGCTCTGCGCCAGGGACTGCTCGCTCCGTGCCCTGGAGGTATAGCAAACACATCCCTTTTAGACCTCACACTCTAGGAGGAAGGAATAGGAGTGCAAATAAAATAGTTAAATAAACTATGTGACCTGCTAGAAACTTCTAGGAGCTGGGGGAAGGGGCTTATGGAGTGTCAATGGAAGACAGGTTGATCAATTTAAAATTTGGTGGTTGAAGGACAGCTTTCCATTGCAGGTCATATTTGAGCCCTGAGTTGCAGGAGGTGACGTAGAGAGACCAATGAAGAGGGGGAGGCAAGAGTGCAGGTGAGCAGGAATGGTAGTGTGGGTCACAGTGCTGCTGCTGAAAGGCCCGCAGGGTTAGCTTAGGGGCTGGTGTGGGCAAGAGGAAAGAAACAGCTGGGGAGGGGTCTAAGTTGGGGGGGCGGGTAAAGGGCAGGCTGCAGCTGCAGCTGACTGGGATCCGGACTCTGCAGGGAGGGATCGGGGACAGTGTCAGGAGCTCAGGTCTGGACAATCGGAATTATGAACACTCACTAGATGTCCACGCAGCAGGCCAGGTAAGCGGCTGCTGTGCGTGGTTTTGAAGTTCAAGGGAGAGGTCCTCGCTGGACTTAGGAACTTGTCGAGTTTGTCAGCCTAGTGGTGGAACTTAAAGCTGTGAAACTAGATACACTCACCGAGGGCATGACGTGTGGAATCGAAGAAAAGAGGTCCGAGGACCGAACTCTGAACCTTGTCCCCTGAGGCTGAGAAAACGAGAGGATTCAGCAAAGGACACTGGCAGGCTGCTCCTGTAATGTGGGAGGGAGACCCAGCGAGGGCTGCGGAAGCCACGTGCAGGCCGATTCCCAGGGAACCGGGAGGGACCAGCTGCCTCCAGCCAGTAAGGACTGAGCACTCCCCACCAGGTGTGTCAGGAGGCTGCCGTCACCGTGACCCCGCCGAGTGGGCCTGCGTGTGGGCACTGAGGGTGTTCCCTTCTGTCAGTTCTCGCCTGTCAGGGCGAGAGGGCCTAGTTCTGTCCCAGGTTTGCCACACCCTCTCCTGTGTGACTTTGGGGAAGTTACTCAGTCTTTCTGAATCTTGTTTCTCTGTTGTGTGCAAATGTGAGCTGGTAGTCAATGCTCTTCATTTTGTGTGAGGTTTTTTTGTGAGCTGGGGCCCACCTCTTAAGGTGTAATCGGATGACTAATACTGATCTGCATGACCCGTGCAAAGCTCACCGCCTCCTCCGTGGAGAGGGGTCTGGTTTCCCACTGGTCTCATTCCACCTTTTGGCAGGTCTCCCTGCTGTGGCTCCCAGCGCTAACGGAAATGTAGAGCTCGGTCTCTTTCTTTAATTACTGTGTCTGTGCAAAGCTTATAAAGTAAAACACAAAACAGAATCCAGTATCGGTGGAAGAGAGGCGGAGGACATGTACGGCATAGTGCTGCAAACAGCTTAGCCTTTCATGAACTCCTCCGTCTGGCTTGGCCATCTCCTCTGATCTTTGCTCTTTTCTTTCTGGAGCAAAACCCCTTTTAGCAGTCAGTCAGTCACCCTGCTGTAATCAGCATCAGGGCTTAAGTCCACAGAAGATGTCACACACGCACTTCCACTGCAAGTCTGCAGGGTGACTGTCCTCAGCGGGCAAGGCAGCTCCAGGCTTCCTTCTCAGTGTGGGGTCTCCCCAGTGCTTGTGAAGGCAGGGCAGGGAGCTGGGGAGCATTGCAGCTGCACGCAGCCCTGTGCCCCACTGGTGTCTGCCTTACCTCTGCTCTCCACTCACTGACCTCCACTGGCTGTGACAATAGAGCTAGGAAATGTAGGGGACACGTAGACTCCTGAGCAGGTGACCGTTCTGCCATATTGCTTTAAAATTCTTGCATTTTCATATACAGGGCAAATAATTTTCCCCAAGACCTAGTTTCTAAAGGCCTTCCACAACCTTTAAAAAAGTCAACATCCTTGTCTTATCTCTGGCCTCTGGGATGGGGGCGATGATGTGGGAGATATGGTGAAATTGTTCTTCAGTAAATTGTGCTGACCAAATGCGCCAGTGGTTGTGCGCGTACAGAGGCAGTCACATGAACGTTGGTCAGCGCTGGCGTGTGGTCCGTTCTCACAGCCCTGTAGGCTGGGCTCCATCCCCTGATCCAGGTCAGTACGCTGAGGTGTGGAGTAGCTAACTGCCCGAGGCCTTCCTGACAGAGCTTGTGTGGCCGCTTCTGAAGGTGGAAGCAGCCAGGTTGTGGCGGGAGGAGCTGGGCAGGGAGCCCACTAAGAGGGCACCCGCTCCCCCACCTCTGCAGGGAGTGGTGCGGCTGTGCAGAAGGGAATGTTCGACATCACGGGCATTTGGCACCATTGCGTCCCTACCTCTGGCACTTGGAGACTTATCTTCCTTCTCCTTGAAGTTAGTGACTCATTCTGGTCAATAAAATAATGTGTCAGTTCTAGTCACAGCACTTAAGGGCTGGTGCTGGCTTCCCCAGGGCTTGAGAGCACAGAGTGCTATGGGGCACCACCACACTCCGAGGACACCTGTCTCAGAGAGTTCCCTAGGCCCGCGACGGCATTGCAGAGCGAGAAATAAAATGCTTCAAAGCTTCTGAGACTTTGAGCTTTCATGGTGCCGAAGCAAGCTCAGCCTCTCTTGACTGACGCGGGTGTTACCATAAATGTGAGTTGGGTTGGGCCGTGAGGGCGGCTGGTATGAAGGAGGCAAGTAGATGGAGTTTGTTGCCACTCAGTCTGTCGCTTTTCTGGACATTGAGAATAGAACTGACTTTGAACGTTTTTCCTGTTTCGTCTTGGTGACAGGGTTCAGTCCTTGGAGTCTGAGAGGTGGGCTGCGCTCTTGGGGGGCACGCGGGACGCCCTGCATCCAGTCTGACGCAGCGACGTGTAGCTCTCACGATGCCGTCCCGGTGCTCTGCCTCCTGGGGAGGCCTGAGACCAAGCGCAAAAGCTGTTCTTGGGCTTCTGCCGTGGAGGGTAGTTCTTTGAGGTGAAGGTGTCGGAAAAATCCATCCGTTTCATTTTTGGGGCTTTTCAGAAGAACGCTGAGGCAGAGCAAGCCTGGACGCCTTCCGCATCTCCTGTCCTTCACCCAGCCTCTCGGCACCGGGTGGGCCAGGCACCATGAACCCCAGACCTTGGTGATGAGCATTCATGAGCAGTTTACATGCAAAAGGGAGGGTGCTTTTAGGCTGTGTCTAAGGCGGCTTCCCTTCTGACGGCTCAGGGCTCCCCTCGCAGTGTGGGGCTCCACCATCAGGGGCTACTGAGAAGATGCGTGGCATTTGCATGCAAGACAGGGAGCCCCCCCTCCCTGGTGTCCGACTGTCTTCCTAGCTCCCCAGGGGGCTTTCTGTCGCTCCCTTTCCATTGCCAAGTTTAGAATGAATGTGGTTGAAAACTCCTGTTCTGGAAGCCAAACCGTCTCTCCGCTCATGGCCCTAAGGAAAGGCCCGGGGACGATGGACAGAGTTGTCGGCAGGACGACTTCTCGGGTTTCCCTCCCGAGTCTTTGCTTCCTCACAAAGCATTTGTTCTTGTAAAGGAGCCAGCATGTTTGGTCACTGACTGCAGCAAGCTTGACTCCAGCAAGATTGAGAGTCACGTCTGCCTGTGCATGCAGGGCCGGCCACGTGTGGGGTGCGCATTGAAGGCCCTGGTGGGGCCCAGCGCGTCACGTGCGATATCGGGCATGCAAATGTGACGTGATGCCCATGTGCTCGTGAGGGTGACTTGATGTGCCAGCCAGCTCGATGGGTAGAGAAGCTGTAAACACCGTGAGAAAGGGCTCAGGGTCGGAGGCAGGGGGAGGAGCAGGCGGCACAGGAACCTGTCTCCAGACGCTGACCAAGTGCCGTTCCGTGTATTACAGGGTTTACGGGAGAGCAGCCTGCCCACCGGGGGCTCACCACTCCTTCCTCCTGGCCTGGCTTCTCCATGCTGCTTTCCAGTCAAGGCAGATCCAGGAAGAGGGGAGGCAAATGGAATTACGCTGCAGAGGGAGGCTTTTGGGAGCCTCTGCTCAAAAGAGAAGGCCAACAGGGCACATGGCTGTCTGATGTTTATAGGAATAAGTACACATTTAATCTACATAATCATTAATCTTTCTTTATGTAAAAATGATTAGTAAATAGGGTTTTTAAGCAACTGTTTAGTTTACACATTGGCATCATAGATTAACTTATTTCTAAAACACTTGATTTTATCACTCTGCCTAATGATTTGTCACATGATTTATTGGGTAATATGATAAATCATGTGCAATTTATTGTTTATCCTATAAAGAGTGCAACAATTCATTAAACAGCAATGGAGCCCAGCAGTCATGCAGGAGAGCCCACCTTGCTGGCTGTTGCGTCCAGCGGGGCCATGCATTCCGGGAGTGGAGCGGTCCCTTTTTGGTGCCCAGGTCTACAGCGTGGGGCAGTGAGACTGCGCTTAGATTAAGTAGTTTTGGAAAATAATGGGGTAGTCATAATTTTATACTCTAGCCATATTTATTTTATATGGAAAAAATAAAGTCTAAAGCCCGATAAGCATTAAACCCGCAGATTTATTTGAAATGGTAAATGTGGCATTCTTTGTTACAGAGGCATTAAACTTAAAGACGGTGTTCTGTGACACCACATGGCAGTTGTGTTCCTTTCCTGGCTTTCTTTCAGGCCACAGCACCTGCTGAGACGCTCTTCTGGGTTGTCGTCCCTGAATGTTCTGCAAGCTCCGAGGGCAGCCTGGGGCATGAGGACCGGGCGACAGGCACAGAGGATAGAGCCAGCACCGGGTCCGAAGCCCCGTCCTGCCCTCTGACCTTGAACCTCTTCTCAGGCACACTGACCGCTTTTAAGAGAAGTTCATTTACTAGAGTTTAAGACCAAGAGAGCTGACCATTCCCCTCCCCTCGTAGGAAAGACGAGGTATTGCCCAGCTTGTCCTCCTGTTGCTTGGTCTTTTGCTGTCCCTTCCGTTCAATGTGGGTGTTTTGCTGGCCCAGCTTCCAGGCTTCCTTCTTGTGGCAAGAGAACAGGATCTTCTGTCCTTCACTCCCAGCACAGATGACCCTGCTGGTCACTGTGCCAGACAGAGTAGGACACCCACTGGCTACTCGGATCGTGTGGGTTTGAGCACGGGACCTGCACAAAGCCGAATAGAGCTGGAGCGAGTAGGAAGGGCCTGGGGAAGCACACAGCAGAGGTGAGCCCAACACCGCTGGTGGCCACCTCGTGCTCCTGACCACACAGACAGTGCCCCGAGAGCGAAGGGTGCCCTGGTCAGGACTGGAGCGACCCCGTGCTGTGGTAATTTGTATCTGATGTCACATGGGCCCCTGGGCCCAGCCCCACCTGAAGCACAGACCCTCTGGGACTTCTTGGCTTTGCTTTCTTTTCTGTCTGAGCCAGTGTGATGTAGATTTATAATTAAATAATATCACTAATACACTAGCTCTCCCATATCTGTCATCAGGAAACCTCTTATATGGAGAAGGGACATTTCACCCCATAGTTTCCTTTCTCCATCTCCATGACGACACACGCACCTGGGTCCCTGAGGTGCCCTGGGGCTCTCAACCTGACCTACAATAGTCCTGCCTTGACCTGTCCTATATACTGGGCCTCTGTGTCACATTTAACTTTAAAATCAGTTCAGCTATTATCAAGGGAAGTTTGTACCCCTTATCTAGACTGTAAGCCCCTGCAAGGAAGCATAGCACATTGTACCTTGCATCCAAGCATGACACATTTTTTACGTGGCAGGCCCTCAGCAAACATGGACCAATTCTTGGATTAATTGGAGAAGAATGAAGATAATGTGAGTATAAATGACAGATGTTTATTAGGTTGCCAAGAGGCTAAGCTGGCCTTTACTGGAAGCTGGGGTGTTTGTTTGTTTGTTTTTCTTTTAATTTTTTTATGCAGAGGGAGTACAGTAGATTAAAGATGGCTACAAATTCTTTGCTATTCCTCCCACTGAATTCTGGAGCCTAATTTTCTTCCCTTGAATCCGGGATGGCCTTTCTGATTTGCTAGATCATGACAGAAGGGGCTCTGGTCCTCCCACTGCTGGGTCCTGTAGCTTCCGCATGGTTCTTTTATAAGACTTCCCCTGGAGGAAGCTAGCCCCATGGAGGAAGTTCACTTAGCCCAAGGCAATCATGCTGTGAGGAACGGCAGCCACAGGGAATGTGGCCTGACCAGCTTCTCCTTTCAGCCCAGGTACCAGTCCCACGAGTGAGGAAGCCTTTGGGTGACTCCAGCCCCACCCATCATCTGTGTGTAACCACATAGGAGACCATGAGCAAGAGTCATCTAGTCTCTGATGGAAATGGGAAGGATAACATGCTGAGCTTAACTTGGGGTGGTTTGCTATACAGAAACAGATGACTAGAACTGGGTGGTGACTCCTCTTCTTGCAAACACACTGCACGTGATAGGGACAGTGTGTTAGGGACTTTGTATCACATGTGCTCTGATGTTTCTTTCACCTTCATAATGCAGTGACCCCACCCATCCTTAGAGGAGAGAGTTCCTTTTCCCATTCCGGCCCAAGCACTGGTTAGTAGTGCCTGATGCAACCGGGACCCTCGGCTGCCAGTGAGGGCATCAGTGTGCTGCCTTTTCTGTGCCAGTAAAGAGCTGGGCGTCCTTGGAAAAGACTATGCTTCTCCTCCTGCAGGTCTCAGCTCATGTGCCTCCTCTCAGAAAGCCTGCTGGGCCTTCCACCCGGCCTGGCACCACTGTCACATCACCCCATTTAGTTCTCTTCCTAGCACCTGGGGTGACCTTGACTCTGGGACGGCCTTAGTGATGTGCTCAATGAGTTTTCCTTGGTCTCCTATAGCATGTGAACATCATGACAGCAAAGCTTCTGAAACAGTATCCAGCACAGAGTCCCGTGAACACTGTGGGACATGGATAGTGAGTGTGACGGCTCTACTCTCTGTCACCTTCACTGTAGAGTGATGGTGAAGCTAAATGACATCGGTGGTGCCTTCTGGCTTGGCTAGTCCATGGTCATAGAGGGTTGGAGGACTCCAAACCAGGGGCAGATGCTACACAGCGTACAAGGAATTAAGAGCGTGGGAACAGTGGTCCCCGCCTGGAAACATCTCCTCGGGGAGATGCCATGAAGACCGCGGGGTCTCCCTTGGTGTGCTCGTCTGGCCAGCCGGCGGTGTTTGGGGATGCGTTCTTGGCCAGGTCTGGGCTCCCCCGCTCCTGAGGAGCTTGTCAGTTTTGGAGTGTGTGTGCCACATCCCTCTTACTACCTCATAAAACACTACTTGCCAATAGTGTCACCTGGTAATTACATTTGCTGAACTCACTCTGCCTGTGTGTTTGCTCCTTTTCATTATGTAGCTTCAACCTTTATAATGTTGCCAATTGACACCATAATTAGTATAGTTTACTGCAGCACTGATTATGAGGGCCTCCTTGTCAGTCAGCCTCTGTTTGTTTCCTGCACCTCTAGACCTTGGCTAATTTACAGGGCACATGGGTGCAGGGCGTGTGTGTGAGAAATGAGTGTTCCCCAGGGCCACTTGCACTTTGCCTCCCAGCTCGAGCGGTCACTTTGCTTCCAGCCTTACGACATAATGTCCTTGGCCAGAGATCTGAAAGGAGGAGAAACCCCTTGAACCTGTATAAAGGGTCAGGGTGCTGGGTGCCACCCCAGCCTCTCCCCTGGGAGCCATGCAATGCAGCCTTTGGCAAGTTGCCCAAGTTCTCTGTGGCTCCGTTCCCTCACCCACGTCTCCTTCCTGCCCTACCTGCCTCCAGGGGCTTCAAAGAGCTAACAGATGTGGAAGAGCTTTTGAAATAAGCGTGCCATATAAATTCAAGGTGTTTGGGAATGGTTTTCTCATAAACCTGCCAACACTATCTTTTTGGAAAAGACAGAAGTCACAAATCCACCCTCATTTTAATTTACCTGCTATTTCCTGAGCAGATGGCTGAGGAGCTGCTCGCCGTGTGTCCTCTGCGCCAGCACCCAGCGGCTTGCGCCTTCCCATCAACCCCAGGGACTGTGGCCTCCCTGCAGGCTCGATTTGGGTTCTGGGATGCCCCAGAAGGTCCCGCTGTGTGGAGGGCAAGCACTCTTCCACTCCCCTAAGTGGCCGGTTCCCTTTCCCAGCCTGCCTTGCTCGCCTTCCGTGGGGCCTGGAGGGACTTCCCTGAAAGCCCGATGCTCCCACGCTCCTCCACCTGTGAGGAGCGCCCCGAGCATGACCCAGCCTGACTTCCAGAAGCAGGAGGAAACTGTTCCTGTGCTGCATGGAGTGTAAGGCAGGTCACAGGCTGTGTATCCGCCTGCCCTGACACTGCCCCCAGGTCTGGGCTTCGAGCTGGGAGAAAACTGGGAGTCCAGTGTTCGTTGAGGGTCAAGCCTCATTTTGCAGTGCGGCTCAGCGGCCGTAAGTACCAAGCGTCTTTCTCTGCTTCCTGACCCTGTTGCTCACTGAGCTCAGCTGCCAGGATGTGCTGAAGATCGCAGAATGGCTCAAGTCGAAAGTGACTTGGACCTTTAACTTCACCTGTTTCCCAGGTAACATGCTTGCGGCCGATTTTCCTACCAGACACAACCAGCTCCAATGGCAGGAACTGCCGCCTGCCGAACGGCGGCCCCGGGCAGCGCGAAGCATGGTGCTGCTTCGACCACCGCCCCCTTGCTGCGCCCATCTGTGAGGCCAGCTTGCTCTGGACGCCGCACAGCGCAGGGCTGTTCTTCCATTTTCTGGAACCCTGCTTCCCTTTCTTCCCCTGTAGCCCATCTCTTTCCCTCTCAGGACACCTGAGGTGTAGATGTCAACGTTCAGCCTTTTGCACTTGTCACCACAGCACACCGACCAGTAATTCATGAAAGGCCTCAGCCTGTCTTCCAGAAATGTGTTCCAGGCCCTGTCCACCCTTTTCTAGTCCCCTGATGGCCTAACACACACTGCAGCTTGAATGCTACACCAATACCTACTGTGTGCCAGCTGTGCTGTGGGATACGATGACCCATGTGACACACAGGCCCTGCTCCTTCAGGGGCTCAGACCGGCTGAGGCAGGCCAGTTAGGCTGCATAAGCCAGTGACATCCTGATCTAGCTCTCGGAGCTGAGAGCAGGTGTGGGAGCAGTGGGGTGGCATGGGCCAAGTGTCATGGTCTTCACACCTGTGCTCAGCATGACACAGTAGCCTTCCAGCCACATCCCTGTGCCCTCTCTTCCTGGTTACCCCTTGCTTGGAAATGGAGCCCCCACCTCCAGAGGGTCCAGACTTCTCCCCTTAATGCCTCAGCCCTCCTCAGACCGCCTCGATCCAGTTCTCTTTCCAGGACAGCCCATTGCTCAGTGTGGAGCCTGGCAGCTTGGAGATGCAGGGGTCTTAGCAGGGGGCAAGTCCACTGTCCTGCAGAGGTGGAGAGAGGCATTTTGTACCCATCAGGCAGATCCCAGTTCCCAGCAGACGCGCACATAATGTGGCTCATGCTAGATTACTCTTGCTTAAGTTGCAGCCTGTGATCTACGTTCCTGTTTAGCAGCAGAATTCCACGGAGGATACTGCTGGGTCCCCAATCTTTTGTCAGTGTAATTGAGCATAACATCATTTCAGGTTTGTATTTCAAAAGATGCGTTATCTCCTCTCATCCATTTGTTCTTTTTGAGCTATTCAGAACTTTCAGCTTGCCCCATCCCTCTGAAGGAATTTGAGTTTTAGCCTGATAATTTATGTTTATGCTGAGAAGGCGATTTCCTTTCTGTATCCAGAATGATTAATAGACTTCTCTCTGTAAATTAGTGTGGGAGAGGACGTAGGTACATTGCCAACCAAGCCGAGAATGTCTCCCTGTACCGACGATTTCTTCGAGCTCCTGCGTATCCGTGTTCCCTAGATGTGCAGTTTACCCCCGGACTGTGCCCTCTGACGGCTGAGAGGTCCTCACCCTGCCTCCCACCCTGCCAGCCCGCTTTTCGGAACAGTGATCAGCAAAGCACGCCCCTCCTGCCCCCGCCAGCCCATCCCAGCCTGCCTCCTCTTCTCATAGGACCTGTGAGCAAGAATGGTTTTAAAAATTTTAGATGGCTGAAAATGCTAGAGAATAATAACATTTTGTGACATGAAAACGATATGAATGGACATTTCAGCGCCCCTAAATAACGCGTTGCTGGAGCACAGCCGCACTCTGCCTGCTTTCTGTCGTCTTCTTAGTTTCACGCTTAACTGCACAGCGGGGTCGGGGCGGCAGAGACCTCACGGCTTGCAGAGCCACAGTGTTGACCGTCTGGGCCTTAAAAAATCTGCGAGCTCCTACGTTAGAGACAGAGTGCAAGTTTGCTTGTCTTCTGGAGATACTGGGGTTTTGGATGCCTAGCCTGCGTTTATTCACCTTTTAGTAGCCAGGTCTTAATTTCCCTCACCGTCCGCCTTATTTGAATGGATTCGGCCCTGCCCCTCAGCCTGGCCCCACCCACAGGTGGAACATGTAACCTAGGCTGGAGCCATCAGCTTAGCAGCCTCCTCACACGCAGGTCTGTGTCGGGGCTTGTTGGTGAGAAGCCCTGTCCTCACTTAATTCTCGATGCTTCTGTTCTTTGGGAAAAGCCGATAGGTAGTATTTGTTTTTGGGGGCTTTGAAATTTGGTGGCAACTTGTGAATGATGTGGCACTGATTGAATTATGGGGAAAGAGGAGGTTTGGGGAAGTGATTGGCGGCTCTTAACCACCTTGTGGAAAACCCATGCTTTGTGAAAATAAATGAAAAGAGATCTAACCCTTCTGCTCCCTTCGTGCTGCCCCATCCTTTGCGGCAGGTGCACGCTGCTCATCATGGTTTCACCTTCCGATAGCTTGTGCTGTGGAAGGGCAGACCGGTAATTACGCTGCCTACCAAACAGGATGGCTGTCGCTTAAGGGAAAACCTGACTGCTTTCCTTCTCCGGAGCCTCTGATTTGTGCCAGAGCATCTGTCTGTAGTCTCTTCAACTAGAGCTTGTTTGAGCCCACCCAGTGGCAACAGAATGACAGGTTGCCGGTGGCCAGATGAGACACTGGAGGGGCTCAAGGATGGTTCCTGGGATGCTGGGCCTGCGTCTCCAGGCCCTCTCCCACCCAGAGGAGGAATCTTTTGGTGCAAGGCATGGTCGCTGCCGCCGCCAGGGAGAGCTCACACGTAGGTCTACCTGCTGGTGTGTCTTGCAATGAGAGAGGAGGCTCCTGGTCAACCTCTAGAATTAATGCTGCAGGAATCCTTTAATGACTTACATCAGAGAGACGCTCATCAGTTAGAGCACGTCGTTGTAAGTGAGGAGAGCCCCACTCACCTTGGCTAACACAGGAAGGGAATTCACCACTGACTGATGGATTGGTAACAAATGTCCAGGATGGGCGCACTTATCACAGGCGTAATTGAGATGCTCAGTCACATCACTAAGGTCTAGCCTCTGCCTCCTATGGATTTAGCTTCATCTCACGGTCACACGATGACGTGACAGACAACAGCTTCTATGGCGGCTTTCTTCCGAATCAATCCAGCCAAGTTTGGTACCCAGCATCCAAACAGGTGCCCTGGAGTGGGCAGTGGGCTACCCCAGTGGTTTCAGTCAGCCATGTGTTCCACCCTGGAGCTGGGCATGCATGTGGCTTCCTCAGAACTGTGAGGAGAATTTTGGAATAACTTAAGGAAAACGATGGAAGTTATAGGGTATTGGGAAAGGATGCGGCAGAACTGGATGCCAGGAGGGCAGCCGAGGCTTGGCCACTATGTGTTCTGGAAGATTCCATCAGAAGTGTTTGCTCTGCTAAATGAGAGGAAAATGGGTGTTTCCTTACCCTGTAATCTGGGCCGCTCTGGATACAGTCATTCTAGAATAATTGCTTCAGAAGAAACCTTAGAACTCATCTTGTCCTCCTTCAAAGACAACAGTAAGGCTCTCAGAGGGAGCCCTCATGGTCACGAGCCCCCACCTTATGAAATGTCTTAATACAACATTGGACACCTGCCCTGAGTAAGAGTTTTGTTCCTCCTTGTAAGTCCTACTCATAGATTCTGACTTTGGGTATTCTCTTACCCTACATGGAGCCCTGTTCTACTTTCAAGAAATTGATTTCCTTCTACTTCAAGATGACCTATGTTTCCCACAGGAAGATACCCTGTCCTACCTGAACGGCAAACACCCTAAACTCCAGGTATTTTCTGCAGCCTCTTCTCCTTTAAGACCTACCAGTCCTGCATGTGACACACTTGGAACGTTGGCAGCTAACCACGCTTGCTGTGCCTTGGCAGTTGTCACGGGCATGATCTCACAGAAGTCCTCAGAGCTGTACATCAGAACTGCGGATAAAATGGTGAGGCTTGAGTTTGACCTGTGGAGAAAAGAGAATTGGCGGTAAGGAAGTCTGTCAGAAATTCTCCCTGCCATGTAAGCAATTGTCTACTTGGCCTTTGCAAGTTCCAGGGGAAAGATGATATGGCTTCAAGAGATAATTTTGTGATGCAGTTTCTGTCTTTGATCCCTTGGCCTTTGCAGAAAATTCTGTTTGCTGGATCTGTCTCTCAACTTCCAAGAGAAAAGAGTGATTCCCTTGAGTTTAAAGGTGGGCATGCTGTCTGTCTTTCTGTCTGTCTCCCTGTCAGACAGACACAACTTTGGCCAGAAAGTAATTATAGCAGGAATAGCTACAAATACCCAGGGAGCAAACAAAGACCAATATCCTCACATTGCAGCAAGCGGGAATAGCTTAGATATATTTTTAGAGATATTTGTAACAAAATAACTACCTCAAGGAAACAAGGGAAATATACTTTTTGGCATTATTATTTTAAAAATTATTTATATGTCTGAATCAGTATCAACATGTAACTGTCAGAGGCTGAGGTCAAACAACCTTTAAGTGTTACTCCAGCTGTTGAGTTGTAGATTCTAAAGAAAAGGAGATTAAAAACTCAGATTCTGAAGTTCCCTGGAACAGATTAGAGTCACTTGGAAATGGAACACTAATCAACCCCATGCAGTTCTGAAATGTGGTGTTCATGGGGCATCTGCTCTGCACCTAGTACTGCATGGAGGAAAATGAGACAAGAGGTGGCAAGACCCCATTTTCCAGGAGTTGGAACACAGACTCTGAGAACCCCCTCAGATCCATGCCAGGCTGTGCCCTGGACGCTGGTGGCAAACAAGGCAGGTGCAGCATTGGCTCTCAGGGGCCTTCTACTCCAGAGGAGAGGGAAAGATAACTTTAAAAGACCTTCAGGATACAAGGGAAGGCAGAGTGGAAGACACCGAACTGCACAGGCACTAACAGGAAGGTCTCCCCGGGACGTGAGGGCTGGCTTGGGACTGAAGGATGGGCAGTCTAGTTGGAGTGTCCGATCTCCACTGGGCACCGAGGTTGCCTGTAAGGAGGGGTCTTGGGAGCCGTGGTGAATTGCTTCTGGGTTTCAGTCCCTCTCTCTCAGCACCAAGTACAATGATCAGAGGACTGAGTTGAAAGGTACATGTCACAGATTTTTGAGGAATTTTTGCTAGATATAGTCTGATAGTGGACATCTCTTGCGAAAAAAAAAAAAAAAGAAAAAGACTAATGCACTAATATGGAAATCTCAGTATTATTCCAGAAGAATTCCATATCTACCTTTTAATTAGGAGATTTAACTGATGGCAAAATACCCAATAATCTGTAATTACTGAAAATGTAGAAAATAAATTTAATGAGACCACTCCAAATTGAAACTCATGACGTGCAAACAAACCAAGACTTGGAATTCATAACCCTAAATATGCTTATTGTTAAGAAGTAAGTTTAGGAGAAGCATAAAAACTTGTAGAAGACTTTTCTCTAAATTTTTTTCAAGGCTCAAACATGGGCAGGTTATTTCAAAACTTCAATGAGT
The DNA here is from genome assembly GCA_004026885.1 of Lyroderma lyra. Classification (NCBI taxonomy): domain Eukaryota; kingdom Metazoa; phylum Chordata; class Mammalia; order Chiroptera; family Megadermatidae; genus Lyroderma; species Lyroderma lyra. The sequence continues at coordinate 48,343 of PVJL010005317.1, forward strand.
AGAGTAGCCTCCATGTTAAGAGCTTCATTATCTATTTAAGAAAGATATCAAAGCATTGATATTTAAACTAGAAAATATACCACAAAAGAGAGAAAGCGGGGGTGGGGGGGAAAGCAAAACAAAACAAAACCACAGGTCATCTAACTTAGGGATGTAGATTTAAATTCTTCAATGTTAAAATACTCAAATTCAGTACTATAGTAAAAATGCTCCATTGCAAAGAAAACATTTTTTTTGAAAACAAAAGTGACTCAATATTAGAAAATCTATTAATCATATATGTAAATGTTGTAATATATATGTAATATTTGTTCTATTCATGTGATTACATATATTTATCATATGTAATCACATGAATACAACAGAGCAAAGTAAAATATTTTCTCAGTGTTGAAAAAGCATTTGATATAATTTAAAATTTTTTGTTAAAAGAATTAGACTAGGAAGATACTTTTGAGACTTGTAAAAATACATTTTGACTCATTCACCACTATCATATATAATTATAAAATATAAGAAGTATATTAAAGGCTAAGAATAATAAAACATGACAGCTGTTAGCATTATTACTTGATAATGTTTGGGAGATACAGCCAATGCGATTAGGCAAGAAAAAGAAATAAAAGGCATAAACATTGGAAGTGAGAACTATCGTCATTAGAAGGCAGTAAGCAGAAAGATTACATGCAGAGAGCCCTGGGTTTGAATCAACACAGGTGCAGCCTGTGTCCAGTTGTGATTTATCCTGCAGGGAGGAGAATTTGCAAAGAGGCCCACCTTTCCAGTGACAAGATGCTCTGTTGCACAACCCACTTCTCTCTGGACCCCACACCTGCCTTGATCAGGCTGCTCTCCTGACCACTGTTGATTGGTTTAGATGACTGACTAGAGACCTTTATTCTTTTCTGGTATAAGCATTTTAATACAGTGGTTCTTAAATGGAGGTGTTTTTACACTTCTCTGGGGGACATGTGGCAAGGTCTGGATACATTTTAATTGTTCCAGTCGGTGGGAATAGAACAGTGAGTCAATCAGACAGAAAACCTCCTTATGGACTTTTTATAATGGGAGACATAAGCAATGAAGAGTATTAAAGTATATAAGATTATGTCAGGTGGTAATGAAAATCAAAGCAGGATAAAAAATAGAAAACGTTGAAATGGGCCAGTTGAGACTGAGTAGTCAAAGAAGACTGCTCTCACAGAGCGATTCTCTGGAGAGACTTGATGCAATGGAGAAGGGAGTATGTGCACACCTCTGGGAGGAGTTTTTCACACAGAAGAGCAGAAACTGGGAGGGCCCCAAATTGGGCATGTGGTTGGTAACCAGGGACAAGAGCAAATATAAATTATTGGTTAAGGTTAAGGATTTCCATTAAAGTTGGAGAACATAAATGTTTACAATTTTTCAACATTTTACTAGATGCCTTTGCCAATTAGCAAGGGAAAAAAGGGAGGAAAGGAAGTTGGGAAGAAACAAAATTATCTTTACTTGAAGATGATACGTTGATATGATTAGCACTCTAGACAGTCCACAAGATTCCATTAACAATTGAATAATCGATGAGCAATCCACTAATATTGCTGTTAATGTAAGATTTCATCGGAGTGGCCAGATACAACCTTTAATATGTAAAACCCAAAAGCTTTCTTATACAATAGCAGTAATTAAGTACAATGCACCTCATTCAAAATAGCGACAATAGCAAAAATCTATAAAATACTGTAACTGAGGGCAAATAAACCTAATGATAATTAGGATAGACCTTTTGGAAAACTCTAATATTTAATAAATTAAGATTTGAATGGAGGATAGCCTAATGTTTATGGGTGGGGGATCTGTTTTAAAGATGGCGCTTCTCCCTAAAATTATCTCAAAATTCATATAACTTTAATCAAAACTGCAGTGAGATTGTTAGGGAAATCAAGCAGATTCTAAAATTTAAATAAAAGATAAATTGTGGGTGGACATGTAGCTTTGAAAAATATGATTGAAGTAATGCACTTTCATGATCTAACATTAGATTTATGAAGCTCTAATTATTAGAGAAATGGTATATTACTTAAGAATATAGAAATAGATGGAAGAGACTACACATTTCAGAAATTGAATCTTGGAGTTATGAGATGCGTTAATGTTTTGAAATTAGTAGAGATAGAAAGGGTGTTCAAGAAATTAGAAGAACTGGCCCTACTTCATGTTAGATATCTAACTTACAAAAGTCACAAATGAATTTAAAATGTATTTTATAAAGACTTACAACAGAGAAATACCGAGGGTGCTAAAAGGGGTATACACATTTAAAACAATGTTATCTATGTATTACTTTTTGAAGTTGAAGTGAATTTTGGTAGCAATGTGCAGTATGATATTTGCTCAAAAGATGGCGTTCATCAAATGAATGCTGGTGTCACCGTGCAACAGGCGGGACAGTCAAAGAAAATGGTGGGAGCATGGTTGTCATTTGAGGAGCACAAGACCATATTGAAGTGATACTTGAAATTCGAGAATGTTGAGTTTCTCCCATGTTCTCCTGGACTTAACACCCCTTGACTTTTATCTGTGGGGGATCTTAAAGGACATGGTGGACCGTAGAAAACCGGCTATACTGGTGGTACTTTGCGAAGAAATTGAAATGGCACGAGCAGCGATACAAGTGGACACTTTGGGCAACGTGGCTCAAGCAGTAGTTCACCACAATGGGAAGTGTCTGGATGCTGATGGTCACCACTTTGAGCACCTCCTGTCATTGCAGAAGTCAAGATTGGTATTCATCTTTTGTTATCAGTATATATTATTACAATTTTAATACAGTTTTAATACACATTCTTAGAATGTGTATATGGTTTTTGCATCCTCTGTATAATTGTAAGTATGTCAAAAGAATTAATAGGATTTATTTCAGCAATTACAAAAATATAGAAAAGATGGGTAAATTTGAAATTACCAAATTAAAAAAAAATGTATATTTCAGGAAACGTCTCTAATTAAAGGTGACTGTGGGAGAAAATATTTGGATCAAATATGATGAAGATAACTCTCAAAAATACATGAGAATGCTTGTAAATCAATAAGAAAATACAAGCAATCCAGTATAAAAAATTAATTAAGCATATTTAAGTAGTTTAAAGGGAGTCAGTCAACTTGGAAGGCAGAGAGCAAACTGCCCTTGTTACTGCACTTCCATGATTGGTCATTTTAAATCAGCACAAGAGGACAGAGCCAGATGTAGTCATTGAAACATTGGTCCTAGATAGGAAAAAAAGCCTAAATAGATGAATGATGAACACTATAGGAAAATCGTTAAATAAACCATAGCATGGAACGGAACTCCACATTTTTAATGTAACTGGCGTGTTAAAACAGCATGACTGGTGACATAATCACAGACAACTTTATTCAGTGGGAGTAATTGTCCCTACCCCTGGGTGAATGCGACCGCAGGTCCCAGACTTCTGTGTGCACCCTCCAGTGACAGTGGGCCAGGGGAGTCACTCGGGGATGACGGCTGATCCAGAAGAAACCTCGTTATGAATCTTGCCTCTCGCCTCTCTCCAGGTCCCTTAATGTTAATCTCCAAATGATAACATGAGGAGTTGCGGGACACATTTTCCTTTGTGGAATACAGTCTCCCTCTCCATGGCGTAGTCTTAACATATATCATGTGGCAACTCAAGTGACACCAAATCCATAAGAAACTCACCTTGACAATCTGTTGCTTTTTAAACCATTGAGGACTGTTCTGAATTTTTCTTCTTTTTAAGCCAGAAGCTCTACTTCATATGCCCAGCTCGGGAGCTACCTACCCGTCAAGACTCTTCCAAACCCGTCAGGATGCACCTCTTCTTCCTCTTGGATTCATTTCTTGGGCATTTAATATGACTGAATTATTGCATTTGGCATATTGTATGCAATTAGTTCTGTGTGTCTCTTCCTTTTCCCTAAACTAGAAGGCCCTGCAGAGTGGAGGCTGTGTTTTGACCCACTTAGAACTTGAGATATTTCATAACCTTAGGCACTCAAATGCAGTTTTCAGGAATGCTCCTTTGACCCCTCAGCCCTGGATCAAGGAAGAGCTCAGGAAATCAGGATTATTGGGTGTGAGTGTTGAACTTTTTTTTTAACATGCCAGAGTCAGGAAATGGAACACTTCATATTAGCATATACATTTAATAAATGACAAATAACATCCAACACAACATATTACATGTGCAATGTAGCATACGCAAAGCTGGAAATGATTTTCCTGAGTGCTGGGCTCTAATCAAGTTCTCTAATGTTGCATTCACATGGGTCCTTTAGCTTAATAGATCCTCTGATAGTTCTTAGACATTGAAGGAATGGAGTAGACTCAGCCATATCCCCGCTTTGAATGCATGTAACTAATTTCTCCCTGAAACTGAAGGACATCTTCCAAAGTGTGACATGGATTCCTGGATTCACACCACTAAAAAAAGCCCTTGAAGGCCAGTGAGGCCTGCTCCCCTGTCCATTTCTGGGTGGACAGTCACCTTCCTAACTCATCTTGGAAAAACACAGACCTGTCAAGTCCGGGCCTTTTGTTCCGGGTGGCTTTTTTCTTTTGTTTATCCATGGAACTGCCCGAGTCCCTTTTTGTCTTAAAAGTTATTTGGATATTTCTTTCTTTGCTAATGTTGGCAAAACAGTAATGTGCATGGGAGGTGCACAGGGAGTCTGGTGTGGACAATGTGTTTTGTTCAAAGCTCACGGAAAAACGATGCATTTACTGGGTTTCTCTGTGCAGCCCTGGGCTCTCCGAGATTAGTTTTAGATTCATAGACGGTGGCAGGCATGGCCATGTGGTCCTGGCCTCTTTATGTGCAGGAAAATGCCCTTTCCCCAGGCAGGGCTTTTGTTCCATCTCAGTCCTTCCAGCAGCATTAGAGGACAAACATGGCGTTAGACAAAGAGAGTCCTCAGCCGTTCTTCTTGCAGGAGTCAGGGCAGCTACTGGGGCAGTTTCTGGTCACCTGTGCCTACGCCTTCACACGTCCCAGTCCTGGAGGTGCGGGCAGGGGTGCATGTGGTGAGAGCAGGCCTAGAAATTTGATAAGTCAGCTCTGCATCCAAAAATATGAGTCTGGAGAGTCATTGCCCAGTATCAGCTTTGAGGCTAATTGACCACATGGATACTCTCGAGTTTTGATGTGTTGGGGTGCTCATGCAACAAGCTCCCTTGGTGTCTGAGAACCTCGTCACCTTCAATTCTGACACCCTTGCTTTTTGACCTTCGACTTGCCACCCCTGTTGCCTACACTGCAAATGAGTCTAGTAATTCTCACCTCTTTAGTGATTTTTATGAACAAATAAGATGCTGCATCTGAATGCACTTTGGAAAAATCAAAACACTCAAAAAACACCTTGTTGATATCATCCATTAGACCTCACTATCGATGCAGTAACAATGTAAACACTCAGTTTCGTCTCACATACTGCCCGGTTTGCGCAGTGCTTTCACAAGTTTTACCTCATTTTCTGTTTGAACGCCACTGGTCTGCTCTCTGCTGGGAACTATGGGAAGATAGAAGAGAGACAGGACGATGACAGAGACGTGATGACCTCAGAGTGCATGTGTTAGTTGGAGAGCTAGAGCTAGCTGCGCGTAACCATTTACAAAGTTGTTATCTTATGGGCTGATAAGGTTTACGTGGGTCAGGAACTGACACACACCTCTATGCTTGGGGGGACCGATGAGGGCAAGTTCAAGAATGCCAGTCTCGGGTCACACGCTTCTCTGTTTCCACTCTAAATCCATAATCACCACCAACCCTGGAAGATCTCGCCGACTTGCCAGGCTCTTCTGCTGGTTTTCTCAGACTAATTTGCGTGTTGTTCTTAGAGACTTTTTTCAAAACACGCCTACTCCTTGCAAGTGTCTGACTCGCCCCCCAGTGGGTGACACCTTCCCCTGCTTCCCGGAGAATTTAGAAGATGACGTGGGGGGGCGGGGCAGGCCTCCTGGGCTGAGCCCCACAACCCCTGCACATGCCCTTTCCTGCTGCTGGGTTGAGGAAGTTCCTCCTCCTCTCCGTGGGGACTTTTCTCTCCCATAACCACTCAAGCTTTGGATCCCTATATAGGAACCCAAAACTACTTATTAATTATCCTTTTCTTTCTTATCTCCGCAGCTCTTTCCTCCCCAGGGCCCTTGCTGCTGCTGGCTGTGAACATACTTAAAACAAACAGGCAAGCAAATGAACACATCTCCCCTGACCCCACATCTTTCTCAAGCTGCTGCCCCATTGCCATTCTGCCTCACTGGGTCCGTTTCTACCGCTTGGCAGTCCTCGGTCTCTGCTGGCCTCGTCTCTTCTCTTCCACCATGAACTTGTAGGGTTATCCAAGGCTGTGCCTCCCCTTCCTTACCTTCATTGCTGTGTACTCGTGGCTTCTGTATTTTCATCTGGGTGGCTCTGCTGAGCGCTGGGCCCGGATCTCTGGGTAGTTTCCACCTTTAACAAGTGCATCGCAGACTCAGTGTGCTCAGAATACAACTCACGATCTTTCTTTCCAAACCTGACCCTCCTCTCTAGTCTGCATTTCCAGTGAGGACACCCCCCAACTCCATCCAGCTGTGAGATAGCAGTAGGTTCTCCCCAACATCTCTCCCAGCCTCCGTTTCCAAAATATCACCAAGTCTCCATGTCTTATCTCCTACTCAGCATGGAATATGGACTTTTCATGTCCAGTGCAATCACCCATCCAAGGTGTCATCAACCAGGGCTGTGCAGTAACTGTCGAGTGAGCTACCCTTATGCCACCATGTCCCATGATGTTTCCAGCACCATCTTTGCAAATGGTAAATCTTAGGATAGAATGATATTTTTTTCCCCCTATTCCACTTTATCCCATTTGACTAGGCATTTCACATTCGATGCCTTAGGAAAAGAATGACACACCCAGCAAAGTGCAGAGAAAAAGTAAATACATTCTAGTTGTTGAGAATCCAAAATTAGGCGTCAGACGGATGGAAAGGAGTTACATGCATAGGAAATAGATCTGGAAGAATGCCTATAAGTAAAGGATACATGTCCCATATCCCACACTGAAAAGAATTTTCAAGATGGCGGGCATGGGTGGAGATGAAGGGGCCGTAACGAGAGAGAGAGTGGTGCTCAGGGCTCAAGACAAAGGGACCTTCAGGAGCCCAGCCTCCTGTCACATGAACCGCATTCCTGGCTGATGACCAAGAAGCCCTCTCGTGTCCACCTGAGGAGGAGCTGCGTAGAGTGTGTCCCCAGGAGGTGACAGTGGTTGATATCCACTAAGGATGGAACATGCTTCCAACCAAGGCTTGGCCAAGCCACATCTGCCTCAGCCCCCCGATGATAGTATAAGCCCTTTTTTGCTGATGGAGGAAACTCCTAAAGGCCTGGAATGAAGGTGGGGCTCTGGGGCCTGGGTCACGGTGGTGAGATGCAGCAGGTGGCATTGCAGAGAGCCCTGACAAAGGAGCCACCCTGTCCTTGCTCAGCATCCTTCCTTGACTTCTCAAACCCTCCACATGGCCCGTGGGGCCCTGAGGGATCTGGCCCCAGCTGACCCTCACTGTCTTGTCTCAGTTTTTTCTCTCACTGCTTCAGCCTCCCAGTTTCACTCTCTCCATGAGCCACCAGACTCTTCCCTGGACTGGAAGGCATTCCTCCACCCTGTTTACCTCTAATCACAGCTCCCTGTCGCCCCAGATGGGGGACCCCTGTGGCTGAGCAGGTTCTATTTTTTATCCCCCTTTTGTGAGTTTGCATTCGTAACAGCACGGCAGTAGGATAGATGGGTTCCCTTCCAGTTAGAGTGTGTGCTCCACGAGCTATTTAAGTTTCTTTGACTGCTGTTGTACATACCTTCACCACCTGTGCCCTGAGTCTTACTGCCCTTTGTCCAGTGTAAGCACTGCCCCCGTGTCAGTTCCACGAGCATGGTGCATTTTGTCCTGTTGTGTGGCGTTGGTGGGAGACCCCACGGAATGTGTGAGCCATGAAGTGAAATGCAGAGCAGTGGAGAAGAGGAGTTCTCTGGTCCCGCCCCTCCCAGACCTTTCCCTCCTGCTCCCCCTTACCTGGGAGGTCTGTGTCCAGAGATGCTAGGGGTGCGGGCTGCAGACGTGCTTGCCGCGCTTCTTGCAGGAGTCCTCTGGCCAGCGCCTTCTGCTCTGGTGGGTTCGTTTTGCTGTCGTGGGCGCTGTGCTGTGAGGGTTATTGTAGCACACTGTTTACGCCTCATCCGTGACAGGTACTTGCGGCACTCGCCACCCCGTGATTTCCCAGCAGTGACAATAATAGAAGGGTTCTCACAGGTGAAATAGTTAGTGGCTTAGACAGAAAAGCGAATGCAATTTGTCACGCAGAGTATTAGCCTCTTTTTTTCTTTTGGTTTAAGTGTCAGTTTCTGGGGTTCCTTAGACCGATTACATAGGATCCTACCCTCTGAACCCTGAGCTAGTGCTTCCAGTTTCCCCTGGCCACGAATGGTCGGACTGGGCAGGCTTTGGGGTGCAGGCTCAGCGGGTCCCGTTGGCTGCCGACGAATGAGTGTTTATGACAAGTCCTCACGCACCTGGTTTTGTCCCCACATTTGCGGCCTCAGCCTCCCCCACAGCGGGCGTCCTGACCGGAGAACTCTTCTCATCCGATGTGTGCACGTGCTTCCTGTCCGCAGGCCTCCGGGAGGAGACAGGAAGTGGAAGACGCAGGTGGAAGCAGCCTTGGAAGTTAGGCCTGACCTCCACCTGGCAACGCTTAGGAACAGCAAAAAGAGGTGGCGTGCCCGATTAAAACCAGTGAATTCGTAGTGTAAGTGTGTCGTGTGGAGTATTTGGGACATACCTTTCTCTAGAGTCATTCACTGCTTATCTGAAGTCCACATTTCGTGGGAGCATCCTGAGGTTTTGGGGCGACGCTAGTCAACCACCTCAGTTAAAGAAGGGGACACGAACACTTCAGTTGGGGGGTGTTGCTGAGATCTACAGAGTCCCCTTGAGTCTGATAGTGCAAGTTTCAGCCTCTGCACACGCGTGCCACTCTCCTTGTACCTGGAGGCTGCCACTGGGCGTTGGGGGATCGTGCTGCTTGCCTGTGCGCCCAGCCCTGCGCCTCAGCTCTCTGCGCTGGGAGCGTGGCCGTGCCAGTGAGCTGAGCTCTGGCTAAGAGTCTCGTGCCTACTCTTGCTGTGCCGCTGTCCCCACAGAGACCCCTCCCCAAGAGGGCTTCCATCCCCATGCTGTCCCCTCGTCCCTCGTGCCTCATCTACTCTCCTACTTCTTTCTTGTCTCCTTCCCGTGAGCTTCCAGCTCCATCCTCTGCACTTTTGGGATTGGAAGTAGCAAAGTTTGCCTTACCTCTGCCTTTGCAAGGGTTAAACATGCTTTCTGGGCGGCGGAGACGGGGGTGGGTGTGCCGTCAGAGCAGGGAGGCCTTCCAGTGATGGGGGGCGCTGGTGGCATCTCCCCATTCCTGTCCCTTCTTCTGTGTTCCACCCTCTGTCAGCAGCGCTCACAACACCCCAAGCAGTCCTGGGTCACCAGTGGGGCTGATGACAATCTCTGCTGAGGACTGTTTCAGGAGGTGGGTGAGGACAGACATGTGTCTCACATATACATGCACACGCATGTATACCTGCACGTAAGCACACGGCTCAGCTCTGATGGTCACACCCTGTCTCCTCACAGTAAATAACTCCCGTCTCTAAAGAAACTGCTGTTGTGATGGAGAAAACCGGAAGAAAGCAGCTGAGGTGATAGACCAAACCGCGGGAGGCCAGGTCGCAGTTCCGCTGACGGACTGGCCAGGAGCCACCCCAGAGGCAATTAGGGACGGAGCTGTATGAAGTGGCAAGGTGTGGGGGTCTGGGGTTCTATCTCCCCTGGGTCAAAAGGAGGAAAACAAACTTCTGTATTTAGGGAAACCTGGAAACCAAGTGTGTTCACAGCGCTGAGACAGTGTGCCCAGGTCTCCTGCTGTGGAGCTTGGGGGCACAGTGGGACAGTAGGTGCTGAGGGATGACACGGGCTGGAGAATGGTTAGGACAAGGGTGTTCGGCGCTGACTCGCAGGCCACACCTGTTTAACGTTGCCTGGGCACTGCAAGGCTCAGGATAGGAAAGGAGGAACCGACGTGATTTCCCAGGGGTGTTCCTGAGGCAGGGCTGGGGTGGGTGGTCACCTGGGGCAGGTCACAGAGAAGAGAGGTCCATTGATGGCAAGAGAGGGGACAGTGGGGCTTGGGAGACAGCAAAGTGTCTTCGCTTGCTGCCCGTGCGAGTGAGGATCAAGGATCTTTGGTTCTGACTCGTGAGGAGTTTTTACGTCAGTGAACGCTCTTGGCTTAAAGACACGTGTGAACCAAGGCTCTGGGAGCTCACTGCCAGGCCGCTGCGTGGAGCTTGCCACTGGGCCGCTGGGCCTTGCACTCTGGCTGGCACAGCACTAGTGCCCGAGCCCAGCCTCGTGCCCACTCCTCCCTGTGCAGGAAGAACAGGGTGCTCAGGGCAGGACTTTGCCTGCCAGGTCACGCTGTGTTTGCATGAGCAGTGCAGCTGATGAATGGACTCCCAGCTGGGGTGAGCGAGGGAGGCACGGAGCCGCTGCTGCTGGCTCTGCTCTTTCTTTAAATTCAGCACTGCCCGCCTCGCGACTGGGGGATCTGGTCACCCGGGTCTGTTCCGAGAGTGTTGGTGCCTGGACCGAGTCTGAGGGCTAGGATGTCCGACAGGCTGCTTGTGTGTGTGAGAGAGAGTGTGCACGCACGTGTGTACTGCATGCATACAGGTACATGACATGTGCCTGCATACATGTGCGTGCAGTTACAGATCTGCTCTGCACGCATTCAAGAAGGAGAGCGTAGCAGAGTGCGCGCGCCATGAATTTTTGATCTGGTGCTCTACGCCGTTAGCACGTAATGAATATTGGTGAATATCACTTTAACGTAGGGGTCACTCCAGGGTAAAAATGCTGTCCATCAGGATTTTGGAGAGGGAAGTTCCCGTGCAGCCCATTCGCCGGGATGGAGATGTATGTGCATAAGCAGTGGAAATTGAAAAACTGTGTTAAGTGGTTGGACAGCCTCCAGCAGGAGATGGGGACCAGCCGCTCGGGCAGTGTTGTCAGTGGATGCTGCCAGGAGAATAAAAGCCTCCTTTCACAGCCTCGGGGAGGGGGCTCTGACGCGCACAGACAAGTGTCTGCATCCTCCTTTGACCTGGGGCGACCGCAGGAGGGACAGTCATGGGGCCGGCAGCTGTCCTTCTCCCTGTGCAGAGGAGCAGGACTAGAGGGCAGGATGAGGTGGGAGGTGGGTGCAGTGGTCCCAGCACGTGTGCAGCGGAGAGGGTCTGCAGGTTGTCACTTTGAGGCAGGGGAGGCAGGCTGCTCCAGCTACTGTAGCACGTGAGACAGTCCCACAGGGAGACACATCAGTCCCCCAAATGCCAGCGTACTCCTGTTGAGAGACAGGTGCCTGAGGACCTAAGGCTGTCAGGGTGAGGAGGGCCAGCCAGGCTACGCTCAGGCCTGAGGGTGTTGCCTTCTCAGGGACGAGCCCATCACAGGCCTGTGACTGCTGCACTGCAGCAAGGCCCGTCCTGCAGGGAGTCAGAAGCTCATGGGAGGGGGGAGTCATGCAGCAGGACACCTGTGCAGGTGACAGGAGCCTGGAGGGAAGGGACCTCACCAATGTTCATGACCATGGAGGGCAGCAGCTGTGTCACCTGTAGGCCCATGCCTCGGCGCTCTGCACCCGCCGTCCAGTGTGGCCCGGGAAAAGGGGCACCTCTGACCGGTAGCTCTGTCCCTAATGGGTCGCGTGTGTCAGTCTAAAGCCGGCACTGTGCACAGGCAGATGGGAAGGGCTGGTTGCTAGAGATGCAGTCTCGCGGCCCGCCTCTGAGCCAGGAATGGGGCTGCCTAACACAGAGGGCAGGGGGCGGGCAAGGGGGCTTCTAGGAGCAAAACTCAAGGGCTGGGCACTGTTTCCAAGCAAAGGGGGAGAAGCCAGGGCGGTCCCAGCTCCACCACCTTGTTTCCCACGCAGGACGGTTGCTGGAGCCCCTCAGCTCTGTCCCCGATCCCTGTCAGCTTTCGCGAAGTCACAAGGACACGAGCAAAGGTGGCCGCTGTGTACTTTGAAGGCCTCGGAGAAAGGCATTCCTCACATAAACTTGAACCAGTCACAAAGGCAGCGGATCTCTCCTGCACTCAGGGGAACACAGCTCTGTTCTTTGGGGGAGCAGAAGGCTGATGGATCACTGATGAGTCATGGGGGTGACTTGGGGGCACTTTCTTCAACACCAAAAGTCAGCAGGGACTGGGGTGAAGCTGTCAACTCTGTGATTTCCGAGTGCGCTGAGGGCGACATCGTGCAGATGATACCCAACAGGACGGGCGTGCTGGAGTGAAGGAGCTGCCCCGTCTTCGCCTTCAGCGGGGGCGCTGCGCTCCCACAGAGGGGCCTTTTCACCTCCACTCACCCACAGGCCCCGGCGGCTGCAGGAGACTCGCATTCTGTCACCTTCCTCTGCTGGGTAGCGGACTCACAACAGATGGGCCTGTTCTTTGGCAGCTTTTAGTCTAACAGCTGTCAACCAAGAATCCCCCCTGTGAACGGGGGATGCGTTCGCGGAGCTCTGCCCTTCCTGTGTCGGGGGGACCTGACTTAGACGGAAGGGTCGGCGACATCGTCCCCAGGTGTGCGTGGGTGTGGTGAGGGCGCAGAGTGATGCGGGGGCAGGGGTGGGCAAACAGGCAGGAGCAGGGTCTGTATTTGGGGCCTCACGACCAGGGAAGGAGGCCTGGACTTGACCCCAGCTGAGACAGAAGCCAGACAGCGGGCTCCCCTTCTCCCACCTGTCGTTTAAGCAGGGGAGTGACGTGGTCAGAGTGGCATTTTCAAAGCTGTCGCATGGAGAAATGTAACCTGACTCCCATTTTAAAAGATTGCTCTGGCCACTGGGTTGCTGGGGAGCACACGAAGGTGGGAGGGGACTGATCTGCTGAAGGAGGGCTGGAGGAGAATCCTCGTAAATCATCTCATTCCTGTGCCACCCTGACGTGGCACAGCGGGTACCCACCACTCCTCTGCCTTCAGTTCCACATCAGACCCACAGGGCAGACTCAGCACTTGTGCCACTGAGGCCACCCAGCTGTGTCGGGCAGAGTGGGGACCCGCTCTCCGGGTGTCCGCACACAGCACCTTTTGCTGACTTAATGTTTGAAGAGGAGAAAACCCTCTGCTTAGAAAGTGGCCTTGGGCTGCAGGGAGGCTGTGGCCCAGGTGCTTGGGAGGTGGTACTGAGGTCCCATCAGAAGACAGGAGGAGGGGGTGGTGCACCTGCAGTCTGGGATGCGGCAGCAGGCAGGGCTGTGCTCCCTGTCCTACTTGTGGAAGAGCCCATACACCCCTCCCTTCTCGGGAACCCTCAGGTCTGCCTGTCACCTGCAGTCGTTGTAACCACCTGTCAAGGCCTCTTAGCGTCCTTGGTGGCAGGGGCCAGCCTCTTATAGCTTGTCAGTCACATGTCAGTTGGAACGTGTGGCAGCCTGAGGACATCACTGTGGGATTGCTTTGGACTATAAATTCCCGTAGTGTGGTTTTATTCCTTTTCTTGTTTCTTTTTTAAACAAAAGAAAGTCCGATACATTTTAAGAAAATTTGAAAATGCTCATAAAGATGAAAAGAAAAAGAAATCACCTGTAGCCTCTCGCACCAGCACCCAGAGACAGCCCCTTGCTGCTCGTGCAGCCGTTCGGGCCTCGGCGCGTAAATACGGATGCGTGTTGGGTAGGTGATGCGCGTGTACGCGAGTCACAGCGTGCGGCGTGTTCATTTACTTGATTTTGAGAACGGCCCGATTTGCATCTAGCTTCTGCGGGCACCAGACTCATCATTCCGGAGGTGCTTTTCCCCTGTAGCCGTGCCAGGAAGACTCTCGTCTCGCTGCTGTGGTGAGTCCTGCATATCTGTTGTCCCACAGCCTCCGACCCAGGGGTGTCCCTTGTGCCAGGAACCGCACCTGTGTCCTTTCACTGGCTAGAAAGCAAATAGGATAGGGTGTCCTGGCTGCCTGTAGTTAAGGAAACCTGGAGTTCATGAGCGACTCATGTTTCTGTCTGGGAAGATCCTCTTGGACCATCTTCTTTCCCTAAGGACTTGGCTAACAACCCACATACTCCTGGGATGCCAGAGTCATCCAGTTGAACCTGTGGTGTTTGTATTAAAGCCTTGGGTCTAATCACCTTGTCAGTAGAGCAATGAAAGGTCTGCTCTGGCCTCTCAGATGCCTTACTTTGCAGGCCCGAGGACTCACGGTCTCCTGAGTCTTTAATCTGAAAATGATTTTCAGACTAATATTCAAACTCAAGTACAGACACATTTCCCCGCGTCCACCCAAAGCAAATGAAGTCAGCTTTGCCTGTGCAAGATGTCGATGAATTCTTCCGCGCCAAGCAGCCCTGTCAGGGTGATGCAGAGCCGTCAGCTCTTTGTGACATAATATAATGTGAAATGATATTGAACAACATGCGTTTGGCACTAAATTGTTAGCGGGTTTTAGCTTTGACAGCAGCAAGTTTAGTGCTTTAATCCCAAGGTCTTTTAACCCTCTTTGACATAAATTGAGGTTGGCTTTTGTGAAAAAAAAACTCCACTTTACTCTCTCTTCCTTTACCTAAAACTGCTTTTAACAATTTATGCTAGTACATCAGACACTCGTTTTGAGTGACAAAAAGAAAAAGAAAGATCTATTGGAACAGACGGGAGGGAAGACCAAGTTAGGCTGGGCCGTGTGTCTGCGGGCACAGCTTTTCAGGTGCAGCGCCCTGAGTTATAATAATGTGTGGCTCCTGCGGACAAAGTGAGGCCGAGGAGCAGGCCTGCGGTGGGCGGGGGGATGGCCACTGGGGGGGGACAAAGGTTCCTAATCAGAAACAGAAGCTGCTTTTATTGTGCTTGGATTGAAGGCATTTCCGTGTATGGGTTTGTGCCTTCCTCTCCACCCACCCCCACACATTTCTGGAGATCAAAGATGGCTTTTCTTTCACATAAATGGTTGTGAAACACTGACTTAGTAAGTATGACTTGTAAACAAAGACTCCCCGCATTTTCTATCATAATTGTGGAACCAGACGGCCAGATGGGCTGTGCTATCAGAACCAAGAACTCCCTCCAGGGCTGGCCTCTCCGACAGGGACCCTGCACACCCAGCTGGGATGCTTTCGGAGCCGTGTTCACTGCCCCAAGGGAGGTCAGTCCTGTTTGGAGCACATGGGCTCCTCCCTCAGCCTCTGGTCCTCCAGGGACCAGGCGGCGGAGCCCAGAAGCAATCAGATCTTCATCTTGCAGCCACCCCAGGAGCCTACACGTCTCTGAACACTTCGACTGTTTCCTAGACCCAGAAGTTCTGATTTCCTTTGTCCCAGTAAGTGTACAGTCAGGCACGTATCCTAAAAAAGCAGTCAGAAAAAACCGCGATAGGTAGCTGTGGACAGCAGTAAACTGTGATAACTGTTAGGAGTCGTGGCTGCATCAGGCAGACCGGGGTTTAAATCCCAGGTCTGCTCCTCACCCAGGATGTCAGCCAGGTAGTCACTGAAAACCCCCCAGTCCATTCTTCTCATCTGTAACACGGAAGAATTAATAGCATCTTCCTTCTGGAGTTAGGAAGACTACGAGATAAAATACAGGGAACGCTTCCGTAGGACGGAGTTTTCTGGTTATTATTGTCAGCATCGTTGCAATATTGTTTATGGAAGTGAGAATCAGAACCAACCTACGTTTATCAGTTAAGTGACAGCACAGGAATGCCACGTGGCCACTGAAAATGATCCTGGGCACACGCTTTATGGGTGCGATGGACACGCACATACAAATGTAATCGTCATATATATAACATTATGTATTGTTAACTGAAACATGCATTTTGAAATCACATGACCTCCGTTTTATAAACAATTGATCATATGATGCAACATGTAAAATCTTGCAAGAACATATACCTCCGACTGTTGGAGTTAAGATTTCTGATGTTTTTCTTTGTTTTGCTTGTGTTTGCTACCTTTGTTACTATAGCATATTTGTCAAAATACTTGCACAATAAAAAGGGGGAACGTGTGCTCCTCAGATGACCTGTTGGGGGGGTCGAAATCCCTTCCACCCTGAACGCTAATTCTTGGACCTCTCGGTGTCCGGTGCCCTGTCCTGTGGGCCCAGGTGACATCCAGATGGTTTCTCATCAGGGCTCAGACCTGTGGGGCCAGCGCCTTCTCGCCCTCCAGCCCATGCCAGCCGCTTCTTAAGTTCTAGGTCACTGTCACGACGGTCCCGCTGCCCATCTCCTCCGGCTCTGGGACTACTCTGCTTGTGACCTGCCCCTTTTCCTCCACCGTTTTGCCTCCATCTTTCTGGGGTGGGGCCCAGTGGGGCGGGATGGGGGTGCCCCCAAGTCATCGCTGAGACAGTGGCCACTTAGAAAACTGCGTGTGTGGGTGTGTTATGATAAAGCCTGTCGGCGTCCTCGCTGGCTTTCCTGTGCCTAGATGTTAAGATCTCACTAATACACGTCTCTTCAGTTTAACTCTCTTATGTACAACTCGGCTCAACGGCTCAAGCTTCAGTTACTTTCCAGGTGGTTCAGTAGTTTAATGAATGACCCAGGGTTACAGTTTGCATTGCTTTAACCCAATAAACTGATCTGGTCGTGGGAGATGACAGTCGTCAGACCGAGGGTGGGCACATTATCTCCCTTTGTAGTTGCTGTAATTTATTTTTTCTAAAAAAGCACTGACAATTCACACATTAATTACAGCCAAACAAATGTCGGGTCCCTCACCTGTGCACTGTGATTCACGGGAAGCAGATCTGCAACCCAGAGACGGGGGCAGGGCAAAGGCCAGTAGACGGCCTGGCCCCGGTGGGAGCTGCAGGTCCCCAGCCTCTCTCGGCCTAAGGCTCCTGCTCAGGGGACAGAGGGTGGGTGCGCGGTGCCAGCGGGGGCAGGAAGAGCTGCTTTCACCTGCCTGTTAGACAAGCCCCTGGGGACACGCTCTCAGAAGGGTTCTGAGGCCTTGCTTATCCACTGCAGACCACTCCCCTGCCACCAAGACTGTGTGTGCCTGAGGCGCTCTCCCAACTCCCTGCCCTTGGCTTACCTTGTGGCCACTAGGGGACAGCCCACATGGCACCTCCAGCATGGGGGTTCCCCGAGCCCTGCCACAGCGTGGCTGAATGCAGAGGTCACACCTTCTGGAATACAGACTTTGGCTGTGGCTCCCCAGCCGCTCCTTGCCCCTGGGCTTGGCAACCCTGACCCTCTTGGCCAGATCTGAGTCCTCATCGTCCTGAAACAGCGTGGGGTGTGAGCCCTGATCTCAGGGACTCACAGCTCACTGGCTACCTGACTAAACATGTCCCCAAGCCTCCCCAAGGCTTCCAGGGTCACGCTGACCTTTAAAATTCTTTAAAAAGTCTCTGATCCGGGCCCACCCAGCGTGGGAAGCCTGGAAACCTCCTTCCCAGACTCCCTGGGGAGCCCTTGCCGTGGGTCTGTCCCATTTCCACGTCTCACAGCATTGCTGACGCATCTGGAGCCCTGCCCTGTGGCTGTGTTTGCTTTGCTAACCACAGTGACACAGACGTGGGCCACCGCCCTGCTGCCTTCATCCCTCGTCCCCATCTCCCTTCGCAGATGCAGGGCGGGCCGGGAAGGAGGGCACAAGGCAGGGGCTTGAGGACAGCTGGGCTCAGGCTTGGGGACCGCGCTCTCCACTCCTCGCTGAGCAGATGGAAGCTACTCGCCCCTCCTGGACATGTCAGGGGAGCTCCCAGCCCAGGCCTGTCACAGTGTGTGTCTCAGGAAGCATTCCAGGCTGGAGAGAAAGGATGGGCTTCCCCTCGTCATTGTGCTTTTCAGTAGTTCTTTCTGTTTTCTCTCCTCCAAACAGCAACTGCTCTCGGTGGCCACATCTCAGAACTGCACTGCAGACCAGCGGCCTCGGGCCGTGTTTGGTTCACAGATGTGATTTGCTTGGCTTGCAATGAAATTTAAAAAAAAGGAAAAGCTAACATTGAAAAAAATCAGTGGATTTTTATCTGAAAATTATTAGATTTACATCTTCTTTTTAAAAGTCCGATTATCTGGCAACATTCTGGCGTGGCAGGGACTGACTAGTGCCAGTTCTGCTGTCCCTCTAAACAGATCAGAGCATCTGGGGTGCACAGCCCCACTGAGCAGGAGGCAGCCGTCCCTTCACAGCCGGGCTTCTGTGTTTGCCTGTCCAGTGCTGGACGATCCAGACAGTCTGGGACCTCTGGGCCTGCTTTAGAAACGGGGCCCCAGCCCCTGGGTTTGGGGATGATGTGCTGTGGAAGCAGACCTTTAGTCGCTCGTTCACTACTTCCTGTAAAACGAGGATCATGTCTGCCAGGTCTGCTGTTGTGAAATTTTGCATTAAAATGCTCAGGAAAAATGCTTTGAACTCTTCAGAGGTGGCTGATAAAGTAAAATTGATAGTTTTAGACTCTTGGTACTTTAAACTCCACGAAACATCTGTGTTATACGTTCTCTTCCTTTATACTTGAAATTGGATACTGTTTTGAGAAAGAAATTTCAGTACCGTAGAACTGACAAGATGAAAGAGTTGACAGTTCTCTCTGATTTGATGCCCAGACACATGCTGACTTCAATTCGTCGGGAGTGAGAGCCAAGCCTTAGGTGCAAGTTTGGTATTTTGGGGTGTCACCATTCCTTGCAGGCCACTCGGGTCATGTCTTGCTAATTATGACAGTGATGCGCACGGAGCGCTGATACTCAGGACTCTGAGTTGCATTCAGCACACGGACTGTGGGAGAGCAGCGGGGGTGGGGTGGGGGGGTGGAACAGGCGGTGCCATGCCCAGAGGGTTCCTTTGGGTGGGGAAGCATGTCACTACGCAGACCGGGCTTCCCAGCTGCAGGCAGCTGCTGCAGACGCACCTTCGGGCACATTTACGAGCCTGGTGGTGGTACTCGTTTGTCAGCGGGACCAGGTGCTCCAGCTGCCCGTTTTGTCCCGTTCCCTGTACAGCTGTGGTGGTTGCCCAGTGGTGTTGCAGGGGCCACTGAAGAGAAGACCCCCTGGAGAACTGAGGGAACTGGGGGACAGTGGGAAACCAACTCTCCCACCCTAGGGGCCTGGGAAAACCATGCAAAACTCCTTCTGTGCTCTTTGAAAGCTCAAGGGTGACAGTTGTGGGCCTGTGACATCTAAAATAGATGTCCCTTCTACTCAATGCTTGTGAGTGGGTTTGGATTTGGGTTGCTTTCCAGGCTTTTGAATGACTCTTCTTCTACGTTCTCACAAAGGTATATATTTGAATAAGCCAAGGATTTCAGGCCCCATCCAAACTGGTGGTTTGTCCCTAAACATGTTTCCTGGCACCACTGGCAGAAGCCTGGGGACCCTACTTCACAGAACCCAATCCCTGACCCCTGAGCCTCACGTCCTGCCAGACGGTTACATAGTGGGAGTAGCCAGTGCTGCCCCCTGATGATGTCTGATCGCTTAGCTGTGGGCGCCACGCCTGCTCACCTCCTGCCCTCTTTGACCCCGTGGGACTTGTCTGGACACCTGGGCAGAAGAGTGCCCTCGATGAGGAGACGGACTCCGCCGTGCCTCCTCGTGTTTAGGCTGCTCTGCTCTGACTTTAGGACCAGCCCCGATCCCAAACCTCCACCTGCAGGTGCTACATTTGCACCGAATTTATTGTTCTTTCCAGCTCCTGGTTTCCTGGTTGCTCAGAGACCCCCCAGTTCTACGAGTGCGAGGGCTGGTAAGTTCCGCCTCCACTGTAATGTTGTCTGTTACCTTAGACGTTGAGGATGGGACCAGCCCTGCGACCTCCTCCCCTCCACCGCTCTGGACCCCGCGCGCACAGATGCTTGCATTGTTCACCCAGCGCACATCGACACGGAAGCGGGTTCAGACCAACACACAGTCACCATGACCCTCCCAGCCGAGGCCTGGGTTGTGAAATGTTTGGGCTGAGGGGATGCCTTATGGGGTATCCCATGGACGGCCTTTGGTTCTCGGGGTCATGATGATGGCCCCAAGTGTCACCACCCGTAGGAATCTTCTTTAAGACGTCCTCGCCTTCTTTTCCAAAATTTTCCAAAAATTGGAGGAACTTTCTCTGCTGCTAGGAATTCAGTAGTGGCACGCGCTGTTGGAACCCGCTTCCATGTCGACGTGCACCGGGTGACAGATGCAAGCATCTGTGTGTGCGAGGTCAGGCGCGATGGAGGGGAGACACCGTGTGACCACACGGAACCGGCTCTATCCAGAGCCGTCTTAACGCGACAAAGAACATTACAGGGAGGCCGGTTCGGTCAGCCCGCCCTTGTGCTTTGGGAGCGGCAGGCTGGCTACCTGTCCAGTGTAACAGTTCATTAACCGGCAGGGAATGAGTTCGGGGAGCCGGGTCAGCACGCAATCCCTAACCGTTACCCCATTATTCCATCAGCTTTCTTGACAGCCGCCATTGTGGCCCGGCTCCTGCGGCCCCGGATTCCTGGAGGCTGTGGCTGCCAGGGGTACAGGCCTGACTTGCCGCAGCGTCAAATGATGTATCCAAGACCTGCCGCGTCGGGAGGGCTGGCTGTGTCAGCTGCCTGACGAATGGGCCTCGGAGGCCAGTGATTTATTTTCTGTATCAGACAGAGCTTTGAGGACCAGGTGCTCCCCCTGTGTAATGATCTGCTCCCCAGGCCTGGCCCTCCAGTACCCTAACATGTCACATGACCCTTGAGGCCCTGGAGCCTGGTCTCTGAGTCCTGCACACCTCATGCACAAAGTGGCATGGGGCAGGCACCGGCCTGGTGGCGACAGTTCTCAGCCTTGTCCACTCCCCTTTGTCGGCCAGCCCCTCATTTTCTGTAACAGGTGGGAAGTGAGCAGAAAGCCCCTTTCTTCCCTGCCTTGCCATTTCTTGGAGTGCACGGGCGTGCCCCAGTGTGAAGTGTGGTTGGTGCCGCTTCCCGTGAGCATCTCTGAGACGGCTTTGGCCGAGCTAGAAGCCCGAGTGACCCTTCAGCCCAGCTTAACTCTAGTCATTTCCCTCTGGAAATGTTAGGTCTCCCAGGACTGGTTTTATTTACTTTTCTTCTTCTTTCTTCTTCCTGCTTTCTTCTTCTTTCTTCTTTTTTTTGAAAAAGAATATCACTCAACTTCATGGAACGTTATTACCATCGCTCTGTGCAAGGGCCTCCTCTTGTTTTATTTATTCATTTCCTTTATCCCCACTTCCCAGCCCCACAGGCCACTGTTCTGACAAACTTAACAGGTACCAGCTTTTCTGTTTTTGTTCATCTGTGTCCTTGCAAAACATGTTCTCTTGATTTGTAGGCGTGTGATTTAGTTCTACGTGAATACGGTACTGGTTGAGCTATTACGGTCTTCTGTGAATTTCTCTCCCTCAGCACTGGGATTGTAAGACCCACCCACGTGGGCGTGTGCACATCCAGACTGTTTCTTCGCTTTGCTGGGTGGGGCTCCACGTGGTTTGCACCCAACGTATTTGATCTACCCGCTCCCCCAGGGGTGGACACCCGGCTGCCTCCCAGGGCTCCACATGTCAAACGAGCTACCCTGCACTTCCCTGGGGGTGCACGTGCTATAGCAGACACATGGATTTGTCAACTAATGGCCGTTGGCCCTGTTCAGTACCATTAGAACTCCCTGGTTTGGGGCACAGGGAAGGGGGAGACTTCATTCAGTGCAGGCAGCCCAGTTGTGACACAGTGTGGCTGGAAGGTGGCCCTGGCGGGGCGGTTCAGCTCCCCTCCAGCGTGCTCTGCTCAGTCTGGGGAGACAGCGTGGGTGTTGCAGCTGCAGTCAGCACGAGGCAGGCTGCAGCGGAAAACGAAGCACGGGGTCTACCCAGCGGGGGAGCTGACTTTACAGTGAGAGAAGTGCCACCCCTGGTCCCCGCTGGGTCCATTTCCATTCAAATGAGGGCTCCAAATCCTCACAGTTTGATTGGTGCAAATAGCACTATCCTGATTGGTCAGAATGAGGCTATAGCTGCACAGCTCTGATTGGATGGGGAAAGTCTCAGTCCTATTGGTTGAAATAGAGGAGCTCCTTTATAAGGGCTGGCTCAGCCAGCAGGAACGCAGTGCTGGTGTCTCCCCGAAGCACTGCTTGTGTGAGAGGCCCGGGTTAGCAAAGGCTGCTAAGCTCCGCTTGTAAATTTGAGCCCGGTTACCAGCCAGGAGCCCTCTCATCCTCTGGGCAACGTGTGAGGTTTGAGGGTAGCTGCCTGATTGTGCTTCAGAATTGCTGCACCAGTTGCATGGACCTCACACAGTGGATTGCATTCTCACTTCACCCCGTTGTTCCTCCAGTGTTTGGCATTATCCACCTTTCTCTCCCAGCCAGTCTGTTACACGCACAAAGTGAGATCTCATCATTGTCCTAATTTGCATTTTCTCTGATTATTAATTATTTTAAGCATTTCTTCAAAGTGCTTTTTAGCTTTAGAGTTTTCTCATCTATAACATACTATTCATATCCTTTGAACCCTTTTTACACCGGGTTGACATTTTCTCCTGGTTGAAATGCAGGAAGTCCTTACATATTCTAGAAAGAGAAATAATCCCTTGTTGTTTTCGATATTACACACATCTTCTGTTCCATCATTTATTTCAAAATTATAAAGGTAATCCACATTTTGGCTGCCTCATGATGTTTGTTTTTGAAATTTTATTTTAAGGGTCATGGACAACATTTTGAGGGAACAAAAAGAAATCAGAGTTGGGAAGAAAGAGATAAAACAGACATTATCTGCAAATGACATGATCATCTACCCAGAATAACTAAAGAAATCAACACACACACACTGTTAGAACTAATAATAGAGTTCAGTGAGATTGTGGGCGCCAGATCAACATACCAAAATCAATAGCACTTCTCTACCCCAGTGATAACCAGCTTGAAAATAAACTATAAAAATGAGCAGTGCTTTTCTACGTGGGCAGTGTATCTCACAAACGTTTTGTTTTGTTTACTTAAGTGAATTGGTTACAGTGCAGCATTAGCAGGCATTCAGTGTCGGGAGTGAAAACGACCACAGAGAGTAGGAAGGAATGGGGTGGGGGGCAGTGACAGGGAGACCCCTAGACTGGGAGGACCTGGAGGTAGATGATCTTGAGAGTGTCCCAGGGTCTGTAGGCTCAGGGTTTGCGGTAAGCTCCTTGAGGTGAGGACAGGGCATGTGTCACTGTCATGTGTGCACCCCAGCACCTGGTGTCTGCTGTCTAATTGGTCATCAATGTTTATTGACAAATGAGTGGTGCAGCATATTAACCAAGGTCCTAGTGACCGTTCATGTACAGCTTTCGGTGAAGTCCCAGGAGAAAGCTCTCTAAGGGTAGAAATTGATTCCTTGGATCTCTCATTCAAGGCAGACTTTATTATTGTGGTAAAATATGCATAACATAAATTTTACCATTTTAGCCATATTTAGGCATGCAGTTCAGTGGCAGTAAGCACACTCACGTTGCTGTGCAACCATCTCCGCCGTCCGTCTCCAGGACGTTTCATCCCAAACAACTCTGCCCGTGAAACCCTAACTCCCCTCTCCGTCCTCCCTCGAGCCCCGGGCAACCACTGTCCTGCCTTCTGTCCTTATGGATTTGACTGCTCCGGAGAGTGCGTGGCAGTGGAATCGTATGACATTTGCCCTTTTGTGTCTGCCTTCTTTCAGTTAACACAGTGTGTTCAAGGTCTGTCACATTGTGGCAGGTGTCAGAATTTCCCTCCTTTTTAAGGCTGAATAACATCCCATTGTCTGCACAGACCACATTTGGTTTAGCTATCCATGCACTGATGGGTGGTTCACACCCCCTGCTCTAAGCATGGTTGTCGTGTGGCATCTGGGCTAGGTAAGTCACAGGGACACAAAAGTAAACCTGACACGTGACTGCAGTCCTGAATTTTTCGTGGTCTTCTCCAGAGCAAAGAATTTCAGTAAATCTGACAAAGGAGAGTACGCACAGGGCCCCCCAGAAGGGAGCCACTCTCTCGCTCTCTGGTGCCGGGGTATCACTGACCTGATCTGGCCAGCACGGGGCATCTCGTGCTTTCAGCAGAGGGAGCAGTGCATACATGAAGATGACCAGAGACAGTTAAATGGCTCGGGATGACCCAAGCCTGAGTCGTGCGGTCAGGGAAGGCAGCGTGCGGGAGAGAACACGTGAGATCACCCTGGACAGACAGATTGGGGACAACGTTTTCGGGACTGTTTCCTAAGACTATGCTTACAGTCTAAACATATATATATATATATATAATATTTTTTCTCTTTTTCCACACAAGGCACTTAATATACATGCTGACTGGCACCTTATGCATCTGGTTTTTATTTTTTACTTGATATAAATTGGCGATTTTTCTACATCCACATGGAAAAAGTGTCGCTGTTTTTACAGCTTCATGGGATTGTACCGTAAGTGATGGAGCCTGTTTCCTATAGATGGCGATTGAGGTTGTTTGCCATTTTTGTTCTTACAAGCATTGCTAATGAATCGTCTTGCACAGACATCATTTCACACGCATGCAAAGTGTAACTTGAGGATAAATTCCCAAATGTATAATTGGCGGGTCAGAGGGTATATACATATGTAATTTTGATCGATGGTGCTGACTTGCCCTCCACAGGGGTTACACCGCTTCATACTCCCACCAGCAGTGCACGGTCCTGTTTCTCCACAGCCTCACCAACACTCGTATCAAACTTCTGGATTTTTGCCAATCCAAAGGGTGAAAACGCATCTCGAGATCGCTTTAATTTGGGGACTCTCTCCTTAAAGTGAAGTTGAGTTTCTTTTCTTAGGTTTAACCATTTCTCTTCCCTTTTCTGTGAACTCTCTTGGCCTCTACTGTCAACATGATCATTGTCTTTTTCTTATAAATTTCTAGGAAACCTTTATATGTTAGTCCTATTGTATTGAGCTTTTATTATTTTTTAATCACAAATTGTTGAACTTAACATGCACTATTTTTCTTAGTGTCTGAGATGATATGATTTTTCTCCTTACATCTAATAATGGGACCTGTAACTTGCTTCATTGTTGTTGCTGCTTTGTCACCTGATGCACGGGTATTCAGAACCACCATTCTGTCACTGGGACTCTCTTTCCCTTTAGCACGAGAAAGTGCCCTTCTGCAGCTCATTTCATACTTTAATGCTGAATTCTACCTTCCTCTTATTTACGTCTATCTGGTGCCTTTGAGTGAATATCCTTCTATTTTCAACTTTGCTAAACAATAATGGGGTTTCCTAGTATGTCACCATTCTTAAGTTCCTGAAATAAAACCCACTTTTGCAGTGTTTTCTTTTGTAACCGTCAAATGGATGCTGTTTGCTAATATTTCATATCTGATTTTTGTATGAGTAATACTGTTAGCTTATTCTTTTTGTTTGTTTTTGTTTTTACCTGGTCTCTACCAGGTTAAGGCATAATGTTATATTTGTTTCAATAAAAGATTTTGGGAGTTTTCCTTCTTTTTACATGCCTGAAAACTGTTTACACGTTATTGGATCATCTGATCTTTTTAAAAGACTTGGTAACATTTCCCCAAGCCTGGACCTTTCTGGGTCCTTCTTCATCAGCACCTTTAGACAGCTTTTTATGTATTTACGTTTTCTGTCTCTTCATATTTTCTTGCATGTTCTTCTTTCTTTCCTGTGGTTAGGTTTGATGGACTATCTGTTTTCTCCCCCCTCTCCTAATGAAACAGCTTCTGGGGTTATTTTTTAGCTCTGTGGGTAAGTAGTGCTCTAAGTTACTGATTTTTGCTTTCACCTTTATTAGCTTTTTACCTCTCAGCTTTGTTTTACTTCTGATTCTTAAATTTTTTAGTGAGATATCTCATTTATTTGGTTTTGTTATTTTTTATTGACCTAGGTTTTTGAATTTGTGACTTTTTCTGATTACTTTTTAGTTGTGTCCATAGGTTCTGATACATAGTATTTTCACTACTGTTTTTTTTTTTGAAATTCTTAAATTTGGGATTTTATTTCCTCTTTAACCTAAGCATATATCAAAGAGTAATTTTTGTAAATTGCTTCTTAATTTTCAGGTGGAAAGGACTTTTAATTTTCTGATTTTTGTTATTTGCTTTTATTTTTATTGCATTGTGATCAGAGAATATTGTCTATACTGTTTCTGGTTTGGGGGAATTTATTAGGATTCCTTTGTGACCTAAGTGTGATCAATTGTTTTATTAATATTTCATGGGCATTTTAAAAGAAAATAAATGCTCTATTGTCAGGGTATGCCATCCGTGTTAGTCAGTGGAGCCTGTACTATTAATTATGTGCTCTGGGGCTGCTGGATTCTGGGTTCTGTCCACTCAGGCTGGGGTGGACTGGAAGTGCTGACACGTCTCCTGTGACCCCCGTCACTGCGGTGTCTTCTCAAGTCTCCTGTAACTTGCTTCATTGTTGTTGCTGCTTTGTCACCTGATGCACGGGTATTCAGAACCACCATTCTGTCACTGGGACTCTCTTTCCCTTTAGCACGAGAAAGTGCCCTTCTGCAGCTCATTTCATACTTTAATGCTGAATTCTACCTTCCTCTTATTTACGTCTATCTGGTGCCTTTGAGTGAATATCCTTCTATTTTCAACTTTGCTAAACAATTTGGTCTTAGGTGTCTCTCGAGTACAGCGTGGGGTTGGCTTTGCTTTGTTGAGGAACCTGGAACTCTTTCTAATAGATCAGTTGAGCCCATTTACCTCTGAAATGACACGTATTTGGTCTTAGTTCTGAAATATCACTGTCTGTTAGATTTCTGTTTGTTTCCTAAAGTCCTCTGCTATGTGAGCTATCTTACCTGCTTCGGTTCTCCTGATATTTAACAGGGCTTAGATGTTGCTGCAGTCCTACCTCCTGTAATTATAACTTCACATGACACCTTCAGTTCTTACTTCTTTAGACCCTGCCTTCTTCATTCTGTCATGATTAATGACGCAGTGAGCACATTTCCTGTTTCTTTCCTCTCTTCCTTTCTGTGCCACCACCCAGCCTTAGTTTGCAGTATTGTTAGTATACACCTCAGTGCTTATCCACGTGCTTATTACTATGGCTTTATCACTAGATTCATTGTGTCTGAATGATACCCATTAACACTGAGCGAGCGTATAGCAGACAGTTGCTGCTTCTGTGCATCCTTTCTTCAGAGATGTGACTGCTTCCCACCCTTAAAGCCGTGGCAGACTGGTTAGTCGTAGTATTTACTTGCTTTATGAGAACACGGCTATTGGTGAGGGTTTTTCATCTTGTTACGTTTTGCTGCCCTTTTCCAGTTTTTCCTTCTGGTATTCTTGGATAGGAGCCATGGCTACCCCTTTTCATTGCTCATTATTGGGGTGCTTGATTCTCCTCTGTTAGGTATTAGCATAAATTCCAGAATGTGAATAAGGTGGCAGTCAGTGCAAAGGGTTAAGGAGCAGGAGGGGTTGGTGGCCTTTCAGATTCACAGCAGAGGTTCTCCCTTCCACGACCTGAGAGACAGGCTGCATCCTCACCTCGGCCACTGTCCCCACTGGGCTCCTGGCACAAACCCTGCTTGCCCCAGTTTCTGCCTCATGTTGAAAACAGGGATAGCTTTGTACTCCACATTGAATCTTTTTCCTTTAAGAAATGTGTTTTTGTTGGTCTTTCCTGAACTGTACCCTCCCCGAGTCCCCCAGCCACCTCCTGTTCAGTGCCCCTGACGTGAGAGCTGTCCCATCCCGCAGCTCGTCACAGCTTCACACACGTTCTCAGTCTCTCAGTACGCCCGTCTTTCAGTTTCCTCGAAAACTTGTGAGCTGGTATCTTTGTTCTCCATCTTGCTTCTCTGTATTTTTTCAGGAGGAGGAGGAGGAGAAAGATTCTGACTTGGGAAGTTCATTGAAGTGCAGTGAACACCTTGACTGAACCATTCGGTTGGTGTGACTGGAGAGAAAGGGAAGATGTGACAACCTGGGCTTCTAGCTTGGCAAGTTTAAGGACTAGATGGTGGTTTTGATTTATCATGTGAGCTCCACAGGCCTGTGGGATGCCCAGGTGGACATGTTGAGCAGTTAGTCTTCTGCACGAATCTGGAGCTCAGGGAAAGAAGTAGGGAACAAAGGCAAGAATCATTTTTACTTTATTGCTTCCAGTGCCATTTATGGAGAGCGTGCTGTGTTTTGGGGAGTATATGAATTTTACCTTGTGCAGTTCTAATGCGAAAGCAGGCCCAGGGACATGCAGTTGGCAGGACTGACAGGGAAGCTGGGCCTCTCTGATACCACTGTCTGTAAGCATGCCCGTTCCCCACCACGGCGCCTCTGCCGTGGGCTCAGCCCATCACCTTGGCATCTGCTCTGAACTTGGTGGTGATGCAGCACGTTCCATTGTGTTTCCTCCTAAGTCAGCAAGAGCAGAACATCGCTGTGTCTCATTTGAAAACTGGGGCACAGTGGGCAGAACTGGGCCAACCTTGCCACAAACTTGGGGCCCTGTTGCTGTGGGTGGTGACAGGAGCTGGTTGAATGGCACTGCACTGGGCTGCCATCACACTGACTCAGGTGGCATAATGTGGACACAGCGCTTAGCCCTGTGCCCCAAATGGCCAGTACTAAGGCGTGACATTGCACCTCCCCCCCCCACGTGTGTGGGATCGGCTCAGTTGCACTAAGTACACACCAATAACGTGCAGATGTGGGTTTTGGGGGGTCATTTTTTACTTACCCTGTTTATATGTATTGACTGCTGTGAGCTAGCCCAACAGGAAATGGTAAACCTGCCCAAGTAAGATGGCGTTTGTCTTTAAAGTACAGTGTCCCTCTGATGTCCCCAGTGATACCAGGTGAAATGGATAGAAATGAACGGTATAGAAAAGACAACGATACCGTGGTTTTTAGAAACCATGCTCTTCCATTGTGCATGCAAATGTATGTGTGCATTTGAAAAAAATTGGTCACAGAGTGAAAATGTAAAAATTCTTCAATGAGTGAGAAATTATGATAGATCAGTTTGTACTCTATTAATTACACTTTTTAATGTTTCCTTTCCAAAAGAAAGGGGATATTGCCATTGCAGTGTCAAATAGATGTCAGGCTTTGGGATAAGAGAATTACATTAGGTGATGTGACTAAATGAGTTATGAAACAGAAAATGCTGAGAGCAGGGCCTGAAACATGGTCAAGTTTATGAGTTCGTGCTACTTTTATTATTACAAAGAAGGTGATTAGTATTACAGATGAAAGAGCTAATGTTTGGAGAAACTCAGTAACTTGCCCAGGGATACGCAGGAGTTAGGAGGACAGTGAGGTCCATATTGAATTCTGATGACTCCGAAGCCCAACGTTAACTCTGTCTCCCCGCCACCCCTCAAAGTTAACTGTGAAACATGCAGTGAGCCTTAATGTAGTGAATTTCAAGTTTTTTCCTGAATAAAGAGCCAATAATTCAGACAGTCTCATTTGAAATAAATAGCAGGAAGTGGGCATCAGAGCGCTAATAAAGATATAATTTACCAATACTTCTCATCAGGTATGCAGAGACCGTAGGTGTGTAGGCTTCACGGGGCTGTGTCTAAGCAGGAAATCAATACCCGGAGTTGCGGTGAGTGTCAGCGGCCCATCGCATTCTGTTCAGAGCAGGGAGAGCTGGGGCGTGCGCAGTGTGTGACAGCCGGCAGCTCCTGTGGGCGCGGCCTTGCTTTTCAGAACCACCGTCAGCCTCCTTCCCTCCAGACCGTCCTGAGCGCAGTCAGCCTGCGCGTTCCAAGCTCTCCTGTGGTCTTTCCCCGCTACCACACACACACACTTCAGTTGTGTTTCTCACTCCTCTCTTTAAAAGAAAACCTGCTCTCTTTTTGGGTACTTGCAAGAGGCTACTTCCGAAAGAAACGCAGAGGTCCCATCTGTGTTGCCGGCCGCCAAGTGCTGGAACCACCTCTCGCTGTGGTTTGAAGAGTGGGAGGCCCGCTGCCAGGCAGGACCTGTCGTCGCCCCCTGCTCCTTCTCTTTGGCTGTTTTGGACGGGCAAATAACAGCCACCATCTCCAGTGATGCTAAACTCATTTACGGGTTATTACCTAGCCAGGTGTAAACTACCTTCCCATCTCCATTTATTACATCCTGAACCAAGAGGATGAGTTTTCTGCATGGATATTGCAACACCTGCTTCCATTACTGTTAATGGCAGGAGTAGCTGGAATGTAGGCTCTTGAGCTGAAGTTAAGTCGGATTAGTTGATCCACATTTTCATTCCCTTCAGGAGTCTGAGATTCCGGGAAGGATTGAAACTATGTCTGCCAAGATGCTTTTGATAGAAAATAACAGAAAACCCACCTGAAGCCGGCTTAAACCATAAGGAGACTCTACTATTGACTCACGTCACTGAAAAGTCTAGAGGTGTGTAGCATCAGGCAGGGGTTGACCCAAGACCTCGGTGATTTGGTTTTGGTGCGGGTTACTGGGTCAGTTAGCTGTCGTCATGTAAAGATGACCTGGAAGCACTGAGTGACGTACAACACAGCTGTCTGTCACCTCACAGCTGCTGTGGGTTAGGGACGCAGGTGCAGCGTAGTGGGCGATTCTGGCCCCGAATCTCTCACAGGAGAGTGTGCTTCTAAGATGGCTCATTGCCGTGGCTGCACACTGGCTCTGGGTGCTGGTGCCAGGGAGCCCTCCATTCTCCCCCACATGGGCCTCCTCACAGCATGGCTCCTACCTCCTCAAGTGCAAAGCACTGAGTCAGAGGGCCTGACACCCACCACTTCCTGTGCACTGGAAGCAGGTCACTGAGGTGGCCCCTCCAGGCCCCGGACAGCAGGCCCACGTTTGAAGGAACGCCTGTCAAACAGGGCGCAGACCGACCGGAAAACTGCTGTATTCACTCTCCACGCCCCTGGGCCTCCTGTGGTCCCAGCACCACTGCTGGCAGCTCTGGGCCTCCGGTTCCTCCTTTGTGCCCATCAGGGAAAAAGCATGGCCCAGAGCTTCCGTTCGATTGGACAACTCAGGTCACGTGCCTGCCTGCTACCTGCATCCCTGAGCCAGGTTTGTGAGGTTATCCCGGTCAGTTTAGGGCCAGATGAAATTAGGCGATGAATCACTGTGCCCTGAAGCACATGGTGACGTGGAGAGGGGAGGGGCCAACAGAATAACCCTGGCCAGATCTGGAAATGAAAGTGGGCCCGGGGGGCAAACGCGTGCGCGTTCACACTCAGCCGTGTGTAGTGGGGCAGCTGGGTGGGCAGAGGGCGTCTGGGGATGGCTTAAAAGTGAGCAGTCTGCCAGCAGACTGAGCAGGCGTGAAGGACAGGTCCCTGGAAGTCGTCTGTGAGAGTGGACCGCGGAGGAGCGGCTCTCTGACCTGTCCTGTTTCCACATCCTGACCCCTTTCATCGTAGGAAATGACCTCAGATGCCCATGGCCGGCTGCTTGCTTCCTGAAGCTTACCCTGGGGCTTTGGAGGGCTGGCACAGGCACACATGATGTCCCTGTTGAAAGCAGGTGACCTCAGGAACAAACCTCTGAGTGACACACTTGCCTCCCAGCAGCAGTGACAGTCTGTCTTCCCTGGGAATAAGAGCCCCACGGGAAGGGCTTTGTGGCTGCTTTATTAAATCACAAATGCCTGAAACAGCACCTGGCACGCCGTCGGCGCTCCATGATCATCTGCTTCATACGTGCTGATAGTAACGATCAGCACGCGTGAGTTTGCTGCATTTCCACTCCAGGGGTCAGTCCTCAGGCACGGCCATGGTGCCCACTGGGCGTGAAGTCTGAGCAAGCTCATGGCAGATGAGGCGGGGAAAGTGGAGCTGCTGGTGTGGGGGCGTGGGGGGAGGAGGCATGGATGGGGCAGCTCTGGGATGCAAGAAAAAGAACTTTAATTGCTTTTTCTGTCATTCAACTAAATTGTTAAAGTGAGCCCTCATTTTGTCAGGTCAACGAAACAACCTTAGCCAAGTTGGGGCCTTTCTAGGTCCTATATAGTGACAGGGTGTCTTTGGGATGGGGTGGCTTGGTGCCCCCAGTGGTCATCTCTCCGTCCAGTGCGGCGCCACTGCCAGGTAGTGTCATTGCTGTCCGGGGCTCCTGTCCATGCTCTTATCTTGCTGGGACTCAGCCTCGGGCTGGCTGAGGACCCGGCCCTTCTTGAGGGCCTCTGAGTGCCTAAGTCTCTCTCTGTCCCTCTTCTCCCCTGAGACATTCGTGTCCTCCCTGGGGCAGGGAGCCGCACACTGCCTCATCACCGTTGTCCCTCATCTGTTCTTGCCGGGGGCCATTTGTGTTTCCTTGTCCTCTAGCCTCAGACTTGAGACTTGAAAGTCATAAGACAATGGTTTTTCTCTGTTTTCTGTTAGCCACCTCTGATGCAATGAGTCTCTGGTGGCTTCAATGGGAGGGACAGTCAGGGGGGTAACAAGAAATACAGGAGGACAAAAGCATGGGTTTCAGCATCAAAACACATCAGGGTAGGATTGCCAGGGGCCGGGGGGGTGGGATGGTGTTTGCAGAGTTTCAGTTCTGCAAAGTGGAAAGCCTTGTGGAGACGGTCGCACAGCGTGAACGCTCTTGACTCTTACCTGAAAACGGCCAGGCTGTTACGCGATGTGTGTATTACCATGAAAAGTGAAATAAAAAAGCAAAACAAGTCATTTACTTATAGGATTGTCTTGTTCCAGCCTGTCTTAAAATTACTGAGTGATACATTCCAGGCCAGTAAATACTTTTTTATTGACCAAAATATAAATAAATCAAAACTGGCTGTGACTGGGGGAGAAAACGGTCCCTGCTCGGATGGGGCCAGTGAGCCGGCAGTGGGGACCTCGGGGAGGAGGGTCACTCACCTCGGCCACTGTGGGTGTCCGTGGCGGGACAGGGCTGTGCGGACGGGCGGTGAGGGGGCAGCAAGGTGTGCTGTCTGGGTGGAGGGAGGGCTGCCATGCAAGCAGCGTGGAGACCACCCTGGGAAGGCGGCTCTTTGTCTGCTTTTAAGAAAGCAGCTGGTGGGGAAGCAGCTTTCTGTCAGGGCAGGTCTGCAGTTCAGACAGCACACAGAGAAGCAGACACCGGGCCCGTTTGCTGAACTCGAGCTGCTCACAGCTGCCCCCCACGCAGAGCGGGCCAGCGCCAGCCTCTCTTGTGAGCCTACTGCGCGGCCAGCGAGCAGCTGTGCTAGCAGCTTTGTTTAGCTTCCCGAGCGAGATCCTTTCTCTCGTGAACCTCCAAGACACGTTTGTACACACATGCATGCTCACAAGTGTGTGCATGCGTGTGTGTGCTGTGTGCATGTGTGTGTGCATATGTACAGGCGATCAGAGTGTATTTTTGAGGCTGATTATGCTCAGTAAAGCTCTCACTTTCCCCATTTGTATGTTGTGAGTCAGCAGCACTATTTGCTAAAACGTCAGCTCAGGGATAAAGACTTGTAGAAGAGGAAGCTTCCTGTCCCCCCTGCACCCGGACCCCAACCAGAAGGAGCCATGCATGACGTCAGTCTGGTTTTTAACTGCAAGATCTCTGTAGGCTTATCTGTTCATTGTCCCCGATAGAGGGAAAAGCACAGGTGACATCTCCCTTTGTGGTGAGGATGGATCAGTGTGAGCTGATTATCAGTGAGAGGCTCACATAGCCGAGGGAAGTCGGGGGCGGCCTTCTGACATGAGCAGCAAGGTTTGGGGGGGGGGTTGGGGACAGGGCTGGGCTGTCAGAGTCATGAGACAAGATACCCTCCTCCCCAGGACGCTGCCCAAAAGCAGCCGAGGGGACAAACAGGGAGCTGCTGAGACGCTCTGGAGTCTGGAGCGTTTCTAATGAACACTGGATTTCTTATCTCCTCTTCCA
This sequence comes from Lyroderma lyra, assembly GCA_004026885.1. NCBI lineage: Eukaryota > Metazoa > Chordata > Mammalia > Chiroptera > Megadermatidae > Lyroderma > Lyroderma lyra. The sequence continues at coordinate 82,222 of PVJL010005317.1, forward strand.
CGGAGAGTTCCTGATTAGTAGTTCAGAGCTCGATGGAATTAACCATATATCACTTTAAATGTTTATTTTATGTCCAGCTTATTCTAACATTTTCATTCATCTTAATGAGAAGTAATTGGGCTTCCTATTGCAGTGTTTCATTTAAAAAAGGGGAATATTAATAAGGAATGAAAGCATGCTAAAATCCATAACTATCTTTCCAGCTTTACCACGCTTCTGTCTATCCCCGAAATCACTATTTTGGATTGAAAATTGCATTCAGTGCATTTGAACCACATCCTTCCCGGGGCTGGCACTGCCTTTATTGTATGTCATTATGTCTTCTGGGAATCGTGACATTAAAACACATCCTCGGTTCTCACTTAAGCCAGCTTTATAGGGCAGGGAAAGAAAAGACAACATTTTGCAATGAAAGCACCTTCTCCCATCTGGCAAAATGGCTTTCTGGACTCTATTGTGGCTCATTGTCTAAAAATAGGATGAAGACAAATTGTTATCATTTGCGAAAGCCCATGACAATAATGATAAATGAACAAATTTTTTTGCCCTCTGAAGTCATTGCTTAAGGCTTTCTCTGGGATCAACAATGTTAAACTGGAAAACTTTCCTCATCTGCATGGGCAGAAGGCTTACAAATGGCTTTGTAAACAACTTCAGCCAGAGCGTTAATCTCCCCTACAGAACGAGGGCTGCGAGGTAGATGATTGATTTGCAATTTAAAATGACACTGAACCCCCTGAAACAGATATGAAAGAAACTTTCAGTGAATAATGTTTTAGTTGACAAGAAAAGATAAGGCACATCTTTCATCTGATAGTGGGCTGTTTTTGATAAATATTGTTCATAATGGAGAATTTGGGAATCATTAATGTGTGGATAGAACATTACTACTTTTTCACTGGGACTCCAGAAACCAGTTTCTTTGGCAAGAATTTTGTTACATGGGAAAAAAGTAAAAACTTGGGGAGATGCCTGCACAGCACCCATAAAATGACTCTGTTTTTAACCTGAGTCCAAACTGATCGACCGTGGCATTGCGCACCCCACCGTTCCCAAAGGCAAGGACGGCACAGGGTTGCTAGCAAATTCCCTTTGGCATGGCCGGTCAGCTAGCTATAAAGGGGTGTGGCACGGAAGTCAGTCTCTAACTCCTGCCCCTTGGCTCTGCTCTGCTCTGCTCTTCGTGCTCCCACTGCCAGCCCAGTCCTGACAGGGTGCCTGAGGACTTGCGCTGACCAGCACGCCCTGGTCCCCCAGGGCCAGAAGCTGGAGAGGGCCTTCTGTCTTGCCCAGTCACGAGCCCCACCCAGGACTGGCCCTCTTTTCCCAGATCCCTCATCTTTCCTCTCACCTATCCCCTCCTCTCCTGTCCCATCCTCTCCCCCTCCCCCTCCCGGGTCACAACAGTGGGAGTCCCTTAGAGAGCTCGAGTGTAGCGCACTGGTGCTGGCCCTCACACACACGTGCCCTCCCTCGCCCCACTGTGTGTCTGAGTGACACCCCTCTTGGCCACTCTCGAGTCACCCTGAGAGACATCACTTGGCCAGCCTCCATCAGGACTGGCAGACGGCCCTGCCCCCTCCAACAAGGCCTGGGCAGTGGCTTCATCTCAGAGAGCACTTGGCACATCAGAGAGCTCCACAACATGATATGAGTAAAATAATAAAGATTATGGCCCAAGGGTACTAGATAGCAATCCAAGCTATTTATTCCAGATTCTTCTGCCTGTCAGAGATGTCTGGATTCAAGCCTTTCAGTATGGGTCAGCGGAACGTGCGTCGCATTATTGAAAGCACTCAATTGTATTTAGTTTTCTTTAGCATTCCATTAGTGGTCTGTCACACAGCAGACCTACTGTGTGCTGGAAACTGTTGTAGGTGCTGGGAATACAGCTGTGAAGCAAATAGATGCAGCCCCATCAGCACAGAGCTGACTTTATGCCATGGTGACCTTGCTGCGCATCATCCGACGCCTTGGGACACGCTGCTCTGCATGTCACTTCTCTTCTGCTTCCTGCAAAGTACATTTAAAGTATTTAAGTCAGTTGTTCAAAGTTCTCTCTGCTTGACTCCTTTCTGCCCTATCAGTCCTGTGTCTGATTGCTATAGACTGAATGAATGTTTGTGCCCCTCCAGAATTCGTATGTCAAAACCTAACTCCCAATGATGGTGTTTGGAGGTGAGGTCGTTGGGAGGCGCTTAGGACATGGGGGGCTGAATGGGATTAGTGTCCTTACAAAAGGGGCCCCAGCGAGCTCTCTTTCCACCATGTGGGGACACAGAGAAAAGTCAGCTGTCTATGAACAAGGAAGCCAGCCCTCACCAGGCACTGAATCTGCTGGCACCTTGATCTTGGACTTCCAGCCTCCAGGACCCCGAGAGATAAATGTCTATTGTTTATAAGCCTCCTGGTCTATGGTATTTTGTTATAGTGACCCAAATGGCTGAATATACGTACAGCAAAGATACCACCATATGGAATGTGTTGTGTCCCTTGGGTCCCATGATGCCTCCAAGCTGAACTTCACAGGTACCCATCGAAGTGTAGCTGACCCCAGCATTAGCAGCACCTGGTACGGGGGTGATATCTCACCTTCAAACTGTATGCCTGGGCGGTGACTCAGGCACCGCCTCTGAAGATGTCAGTTAGCCCCTTAGTTCACCAAAGAGCCCATGGCCAGGCCGCAGTCCAGCCCCTCCACTAGTAAGTGGAACTCCTTAAGGACACAACTCCCATTTAACCGGTTCTCATGGGACCCTGGTGGGTCAGCCCTAGCACATGCCCAGTGCTTGCCTAGCAATGCCCAGTACTTACCTAGCAGTGTCCTGTACCTGCCTAGCAGTGCCCTGTACCTGCCTAGCAGTGCCCAGTACCTGCCTAGCAGTGCCCAGTACCTGCCTAGCAGTGCCCAGTACTTACCTAGCAGTGCCCTGTACCTGCCTAGCAGTGCCCAGTACCTGCCTAGCAGTTCCCAGTACCTGCCTAGCAGTGCCCAGTACTTACCTAGCAGTGCCCAGTACCTGCCCAGCAGTGCCCAGTACCTGCCTAGCAGTGCCCAGTACTTACCTAGCACACCCTCGTTCAGCGCAGAGAGAGAGAGGGCGTCTGCCGCGCTAGAGGCCTGGCTCCTCCTGTAGCCCCTCTGCATAACAAGCACCAGCCCACCAGGCCCACAGTCGCACTGAGTCGCAATGTGTAAATTGCTTTGATAACCGTGCTCATCCTTACCTTATGTTTTGAAGTATCCAACTTGCTTTGGTTTTATTAATGTATTTCTTTTATCTTCCATCTGAATAGTGTTCTCTATGTAAAGTGACCAAATGTGATTAATGATGAATAGATTAAGATAGGACAGGGTGTTTGAAAAATGACTTAAGGACTGCATGTAAGTCACTGGCTCGAGTCCCAAAATGCAAATTCCGGTTAAGTTAATGACTGGAAAATCACGGTGGCCCAACTGCATGAGCTTCTGCATTATTTTAAATCGCTTTATAAACAACAAATAATTAGCATTTTACGTTAGAATGAGTTAATTATTTCTTAATGATTTCTATAGGCATTATGGTCCCAGAGTCAAAAGTGTCCGTGCATTTGACACACAGATAGCCTTGCGATGGCCGGCTGTCCAGTATCTCTAAGTCGCCGCTTCACCTGTCGAAGTGTTCACGTCCCATTGGAGGTTGGCTCTGTGGTAAACACCTGGAATAATCTCATTTGCAGGGGCATCTTTCCCTAAGACGGGCCTGTGCGCTCCCGGATGGTTCCAGGAAGAGGGAGACGATGGGTGCGCTGAGCCCGCCTCCCCTGACAAACGAGCCTGATCGCCCGGGCGGCTCTGTGCTCCCACTCACCCTCCCGGGAGCTGGGAGCTTTATGAAAAATAAATTAATAATGCATACTAAATTACATCTGCAAGAGACACTGAGGTGTATATTGCAGGCTTCAAAGATGATTAGATTCACGTTTTGTTCCAGGAGACATGTCGTCCCGCCTTCCAGGAGCGTCGTGAAACTGCAAGTGGGCCAGTGTGGCTGTGCTTTGCTCGTTGCCTGCGTGGTCCTGGTCCCTGTCCCAGTCCTGGGGCCCTGGCCTGGGCTCCAGGCTGCAGTGCACCGTTCATGCTGGCAGCCGGGGTCCCAGGCGGCAGGTGATGCATGCCTGAAGCGGAAGGAAGGCAGAGGCTTCTGTGGGCAGGGCCATCGGCATGGTTTGCAAAGGACGACCTCTTGTCACTGGCTCCACGTATGGGGCCTGGTGGGGAGGCAAAGGGCACTGGGCCTTGAGCAGAAGGGGCTCCGTTGAAGGCATCTGTCTGTCTGTCTGTCTGTCTGGTGAGCATAAAGCAGAGGGGACACAGCAGCATTGATCGTTACTTCCTCTCGCTGGCTCTGGGGCGTCCGCGCGAAGCTTGCTGTGTCTGTAGCGGGAGGAGAGCGGGCATTTATCAGGGTTCAGAGCCAGTTCAGCCACATACTTGACAAATTATTTGTGGAATTGTTGTATTCATAGTCACTTAAATAAGAATCTGTCAACACGAAGGCTGAGCTTTGTTGCAGCGGGTCCCCTGGTTTTCCCTGCACACCCAGAGGATGATGGATTGGAAGTAATGCAAATGCACTCCCATTTTATACGCCGGTGCCTTCCTCAGAGACAGGGACCATAGCTCAGGAGTGTCGTGCAGGGGCCGCGCATTGAGGCCTGTGCTCGCCAGGAGCCTGGACTTCTCCTCCTCCTCCTCCTCCTCCTCCATTTGTTTTCCTTTTCTAAACGAACTCTAGAACGTGGGAATCAGATATTTTCCTTGTGTCTCATTTTGGGAAGTGCTCCTCACAGCAGGTGACACAGTGGCTCCTTAGGCTACCTCATGCATATGCTGAGCCGTGTTCTGGAGTTAAAACAAATTGATAAATACAATGATTGGGTTTCATGACAACTTAAAAGTTAATACCTCTTAGCAGGATGTTAAGTCTTAGCTCTCCAAAAGGAAGTGGAACATGGCAGGGACAGCGCGGCCAACAGGGAGACAGCACAGTGGTGGCATGAGACTGGAGTTCATGCCATTCTGTGTGGCCGGTGGGGCTCCTTATGCTAGGGGGGCAGGAGTCTCCTGCTCTGTGACGATGGCAGCGCTTGCTCTTCCTGTCCCTCTCAAATTTGAGGACAGAAGTTCCTTCCAGGTCTGCCCTCCAGGACTCTAGGGCTTGGGGAACATTGCTCTGGGCTGGTGAGGCTGTTCGAGTCTGACAAAAGAGGCCGAGCCCCCAAGGGCGTCTTCCTCGGTTGCTGGGACAAGAGTCCTGCTCTGTGTGGCAGGATGGGCTGGAACAGATGCCCTCGAAGGTGTCTCTGGAATGAGGCTTCTTCAGAAAGCCCCAGCGGCCTTTTGGTTCCAGGTCTGTCCTGACTGAACAGAGCAACCCGGGAACGGGAGGCCGGGCTTCTCGCGGCATCTCACCCAAGCCCAGGCACGCGCACCCGCTGGAGGCCTTTGGAAACATGTGTCCTCCGACCCCCTTGGTCCCAGATTCCAACTCAGGGGCAGCAGCTAGAGACCAACGCACCGGCGGGGCCCGGAAGCAACTTTCTCCTCCATTAGAAGATTTGCAAAGGAAGCCCACTGCCCGAGGAATACTCCCTAAAGCCGTAGTAATTTGCATGGTGGAGTATTCTGTCTGTGGCCCCTGTTTTTAAAAACGGCTGGAGACCAGACAGAAAAAACAAAGAACTGTATGATCTCACTCACATGCGGAATATAAAACTGAAAACAACAAAGAAAAAAGAAATGAACAAACAAACAAACAACCCCTGGGCACAATCGATAGCTTAATGTTTATTTGGGGTTAGGGAGGGGAGAAGGGGGAGCAGGTGGGAGAGGAGGGAGGGGGAGCTAGATATAGGGAGATGGAAAGAGAACTCACACTGGCTGAACTTACTATACGACAAGTTGACGATGCACTGTGGAATCGTACGCCTGAAACCTATGTAATCCTTGCTAACAGATGTCACCCCAAAAAGTCTAACAATAAAAATGGATTAAAAAAAAATGTATGTACAAAGGAAAAAAAAAATCATAATGAAAAAGAAAAAAACGGCTGGAGAGAAGTAAGAAAAAAATAGAAAAACTCAATGTAAAAACAAAATCCCACGTTCTATAACATGTCCCCTCAATAGCACTGAAAAATATATGTAATATTTTGAAATCACTGACTAATTATTTCTAATCACTCCGTAATAATTATGGAGACGCTCGCTGCTTGGATGTGTTCCTGTTTTGATCTAAATTCATTCCCGACATGCTGTCAAACCTCCCCCTTTGGCAGCTGATCCAGTTTTGCTGAAGCTCTTTCGTGTGTCCAGATCTCGTGCCAACAAGGCTGTGGAACATATTTTGACAGCTTTGTCGCTAAGTTTGTTGCTACTTGTGTCTGGAACGGGCATCGAATTTCAGAGATTACTCTGTTTGTTTCCTCCCTGCCCATGATGTCTGCAGGATGCCACCGGGTTGCCTGGAGCCACTCCCGGCGGTGCAGGGGTCAGGCCTGAGCGGCGTGGCCTGCACGATGCATCATGCGGCATATCACGACCCCGTGCTGTGTGCCGGGGTGCCTGGCGTCCAGGGTGCCTGGGACCAGTGGACCTGCACTTGCGTGGGGAGCTAGGATTTCCGCAGCAAGAGGCCGGATCACATGTGAACGTGCCATTGGACCTGGTGCGGCTGCCCCCACACAATGCTGTTGGGGGCACAGACTTCCCGTTAGCGTTTGGTGATTACAGACTTCAGAGAGGAGCCTGTGCTTCCTTTCTCTGCCCACTGCACCTGGTCTCACTGGCGCTGCTGTTCTCTGCTGGGCCCTTTCAGAATCTTCTAAAACAGTGGCTCTCAGGGTGGTCTCCACCCCAGCAACACCATCCCCTAAAACTTACCAGGTAGTTTTGGTCCAGCCACCTCTTCCCCGATGTGCTGAGTCAGACACCGTGGGGCCGGGGCCCGCAACCTGGGCGTCCATGGCCCCGCCAGGTGATTCTGCACACGCCAGGGTGTGAAAATCACAGCTCCAGGTTGTCAGCCGTGCCGCCTCATCGTGTTCCACGCGTGCTTTCTGATCGTTGATGCCTGCCTGCGGCCCCACTTAACGCTGTGTGTTGTCTTTGTTCCCTAATAACTTAATTGAATCAAAGCTTCGAGACAAAGAGGCCCCACTGTCAGGCACTGGCGTTTACGTGGGGGCCAGTAGGGCCCCAAGTGAAGGCCTGATGCCACCGCCATGCCTCAGGGAACTGGCAGGCGCGTGGTACAGAGGGAGGGCACCAGCCTGGGCCGCCCTGGGCCTGGGTGCGGAGTGAGATGTGGACAGAGGACGGTGCCGGGCTGTGCTGACAGGTGGGGCCTGGGAGCCGTGCTGGTGTCTGGGCAGAGGGGCCAGACTAGGAGATGATGTGCCGCGTCACTTCCGGAACATTACGAAGATCGTCTGGCTGAGGGAGGTGAGGATGGGGAGGAGTGGGGAGCTGCATCCCTCAGGCCGGGCTCAGCACTTGGGGCCCACTGGAGATAGTAAGCACAGGTGACAAGAGCAGACTGTGTTTGAGGACCTTCCATGGTGGCCACAGCATGGAGAATGGTCTGGAAGGAGGCTGCCAGGGATCCATCCGTTTCATCAGCAAACACCGCCGAGCTCCCAGCGAGGCAGCAGGGCCATTGGGTGCACTCACTGGCTTCTGAGCTCAGAGCGGGCAGACGGGGTTTGCGCTGCCACCTCTGGGACCGCGTAGCTATGGGACCTTGGGCACTGTCCTCTGAGCCTCCTCCTCCTCCTGTGCAAATGACAGCAACAATGACATTCGCCCCAGAGAACTGTTCTGTGAGATTATGCACATAAAACATCTGCATGAGTGCCGCGGCGCTGTTGTTATCGCTGTTACTATTAACCGTTTGTCAGGCATTTCTCTGGTGGTAGTCAACCTGCATGTGCACGAGAGGCAGTGGTGGCCTGGGCTACGCCAGTGACCGGGGGCATGAGAGAAGACCAGCTCAGTGAATGCTGAGGGCGTTGCAAAGGGTGGGCTGTGGGCAGGGACAGTAGCAATGCACACAGGAAGTCGGACATGTCTCCTGGGCTTAAAGTTTGAGGACATGTGTCGAGCCCTCCCCAGCACTGGGAACGAGAAGCAGGCGAAGAGAGCCCTGAGGGTGGGGGTGGTGAGCTGTGTTTGTATCTGTTCTTGTGGGACCTGCAGGGGGAAGTGTCTGTCAGAAGTCAGAAGGCAGCACTGGGGCGTGGTGATTGACTCGGCCTGGGCTCCTGGGCTCATGTCTGCACAGCTCCGAGCAGCGTTTGGGGCCCTGGCTCATCCTGGGGTCTCCAACAGAGCGGCCCCGTCGTAACTGCACGTGGTACACACGTTCTGTCTTGTGTCTGGGAGCAGCTCTGTCCCTAGGGGTGTTTCCTTACTGGTCCTGCCTGGCCAGCTTCCCCCACAGAGGTGTTTCCTGCTCCTCCCATGTCTCACAGAACCCCAGAATCCCAGCGTCAGAGGAGAAGGGACCTTGAGGCACACTTATATCTCTCTGTAGCCTCCCAGATGATATCTTGTTGCTACTGGGTGTGATAAGGAACTGATGGGGTGATCAGGAAGGTAGTTGTAGGACCCAAGTCCAGAACCACTGACTGAGTGCCTCCTACATCCCAGGGGTCCCTCTTGTGCTAGGGGTCTGATGAAGGCTCTCCCTGTCAGAGCACTGCTCCTGGGGGAGACTGGGGTTAGGCTTCAGAAGACCCTTCTCCACCATCATGACCTTGGGAGGGTGGGCGTGTTCACAGCCCATCGCCTGGAGAGCAGAGTCTGGGGAGTGGACACAGTAGGGGCATGTTTACAGAGGGTGGGGTGGCTGTGGACGGCTTGAATGAGGAAGCACAGAGGGAGGGCGGCCATCCAGCATAGACTGTGTGTCAGTCACGGATGGAGACGAGCCAGAGAGGTGCCGTGGGCAAACCTCACTGTCTCAGGTGTCACACTGGTTTGCCATGTCGAGAGTTCTAAGCGCCCCTCCTATGGCCTAGCCCAGGGTGCAGAGCCACCTGGAGACACCCTGGAACTATAGAGGATGGAGCCCTGGGCAGTCAAAGGTCACATACTGAAAAGTCCCAGATGTACCTATGTGCAGGGCAGGAGGTAACAGACAGCAGTGGGGCAGAGAGCACTCCCAGAGGGCAGTGTCCACTCAGCTCTGAACACAAGGGACAGGTGATACTGCTCTTCAAGGGAGACCTGGACACGGGGCTGATGGCAGTGTCCCAGCGGTGAGAGATTGGCAGTGAACCTGCTTCTTCTTTTAATCCTCTTGAGTCTCACAAAACGTGACCGTTCAGTCAGAGATCTTGCCTCGCCGGAAAGCAGCTGCACTCAGGGCCTGCTCTGCGCCGGGGTGGTGGCCGGAGGCGGACAAGCTCCTGGGAGCCCGATCGTTGCTTCGGTCCCCATCCTCTCTCCAGGCAGCCTCCCTCCTGATGTCCTGCTGTGGTGGGATGGATGTGGGTGACAGCCCTGGAGGTCACCATAGCTCACAGGCGTTAGTGCCGAAGGCCTGCAGGCACAGGCGAGGAGGGCAGGGATGGCTCGACCCCAGGCCAGCTGCACAGGAAGACGGGGTTGGAGCTCTTGCTGATGTCTCCGGGGACGGGTGTGGGGTTGTGCCTCCCCCTTCGCAGCGGGCTGTCCACTGGGGGTCTTCCCATGGCCCTCGCCAAGGTAGAGCGACCACTGTGTGTTCTATAAAATGTGAGAACGTCATTGGCTTCCTCCTGGTTTCCTGTTGATTGACTTTTATAGCTTGCAAACATTATGCTAGATTGGTAAATTGCAATAAATTTAATCAAGAATTATTTTATTCAGCCTACTAATGAGGAATAATGGCGTATGTATCAATTAGGCCTGTCAATTTGTGTGAAGAAATAGATTTACAAAGGATAGTAAGCAAAAAAAAAATATCATTGGTATCAATTCACTTCATTATTTTTAATTTGCTGTGAATATTGAGTGTTTCTAACATAAAATCATTCCTCAATTAAAATAAAACAGCTGTACTGCTCTCGGCTCCTCATCCCTTGTTTTTGCTTACAGATTAGCAGTTGTCATTGGTTTCAGTCTGTTGTCATCTCATTAATTTGCACCCATAAATGGGTAAAAAAGTATTCTCAACTGTCAGTGAGAAGCATAACAGTAAAATGGTTCTCTCGTGTTTTATGGAAACAGCAGGGTCACCGCAGCGACGAAGGGGTGGAGGGCGGGGGGTGCCGCGGTGGGAAGGCCCGGCCTGCGCCTGTGGGACTTGCGATAACGCTCCAGGCCGAGCCTGGTCTAGGGCTTTTTCTCTGTATCCTGATTCATTATTAATATCTGCAAACGTGGCCACAAGTATTGCCTCCTGTCTGTCTCTGCGATGCGGCTGCCATTCTTCTGTCTCATGACTCTGAGCTGCTCGGATGACTCACTGTGGCCGTAGGGTGCTGCCAAGGCAGGGAGCTACACGCACGCCTGAGCCGAGGCCTCGGCAGGCCGTGCTCGCCCCTGCCCCGTTCCTCTGAGAGCCCTGTGGACCTGGATCAGTGAGCCACGTCCTAGAGGATGAGGCCGGGCAGGGGAGCACGTCCCACGGAGTTACCTCCTGAGGGCCAAGTGTCAACTGCAGACACACAAAGGAGCATAGCCACGTCCAGGACTGCCCAGCTGAGCCCGGCACAACTTGCTGACTCACAGGACGGGGAGCTAGGTGCTGGTGAAGCCACAGCGTTTGGGACGGCTTGTTATGCAGCACGAGCTAGCTGGTGCACCCCCACTATTTCAGAGCAGCCTGGAGCTGCAGTTTGGTTTTGGCCGTGGAGGATGGACATGGTACAAGGTGCCTGAAGTCCAGCCAGGAGAGAGACTCAAGGCATAAAGGGGGGACACTTAGGTGGCCAGTACGCTGGGGGAATGTGTGTCTTGGACTGGCGTATCCTCACGTAGTCACCACCTTTTCTTTGTGATGAGAACAATGAAGGTTTACTCTCAGCAAATTGCAGGAACATGTTATGAACTGTGGTCCCCGCGCCGTACATTAGATCCCAGAATTTTCTTGTGACTGCAGTTTGTCCCCTTGGACCAGCTCCTTTCCTGTCTCCTTCCCCTGGCCCTGGCCGCCACCATTCTACTCTCTGCTTCTGTGATTTGGATTATTTGGATTCCACACATACATGACCCCAGGCACTATTTGTCTCTATGTCTGGCTTATTTCACTGAGTGTAATGCCCTCTGGATTTATCCACATTGTTGTGAATGGCAGGGTGTCCTAATTTTTATGGCTGAATAATGTTCCATTGCACATGTTCATGCCATACTGTCTCTATTCACTTGTCTGTTGACGGGCACTTAGGCTTTCCCGTATCTTGAATGTTGTAGATAATAGGAACATGGGGGTGCAGATATCCCTTCGGGATCAAATGTGGCCTTTCAAGATGCATGATGTGGGACTTGGGTTGCCACCAGGCGGGACCAACGAAAGGAATGAGAGTGTTGTAGTGGCCCAGAGCAGGGACTGTAGCTGGGCTGCCTAGGCTGGAGTCTTGCCTCTGCCGTTTATTGGGTGACCTTGGGCAGGTCATCTCACCTCTGTGCCTCAGTGTCCTGCAGTGGTGTTGTGGGGCTGAAACCCACCGTGAGCACTGCGTGTGTTGGCCACCATTATGATTGTTATTACAGAGAACAAATCCTAATTTGAGAGGCTCAGGAGGTTGTGCCAGAGCACACACCCACACACCCACACATCCACACCCTCACACATCAGACCAGACACCTCTCATCTAACTGCAGTCGTGTAACCTTAACTGGTGCCAGGCTCCGTCCGTGGGCCCAGGCAGCTCCGTGGACATCCTGACCGAGGATTGTAGCCATCAGCGACAGGCTTACAATATCAGTAGCTAAATCAGTAGGATTTGTAGAGCACATGAGAGCTTTGTGAAATAATTGCTTATCTAAAAATATTTTAATAGCTAAACGATCTTTATTTATTGCTGTGTAAATTTGTTTCAAAAGGTAATTATTTTTGAGTTTTAATGATTTAGTCCATTTGTTTACCATTGGTTTATAAATATGTAGCATTTCTTTTGTTCAGAAATGAAAGCTGTTGCTTCAGTCCGCTTCATGTTGCCTTAGGTACTTCTTTTCCCCCAAGTCATGGGGTCCTCTGGTTTTCAACTGACTGTGGCAGTGGGGCGGGGGAGGGGGGGTCACTGAAAAGCCTGGTGGAGATTCTCAAGACTCTGTCTGTCGGCACCCTGCCTGCCTCGCAGCCTCCAGAGTTACAGCAGTTCATAGAGGAGTGTGGGTGTGCGGGAGGCTCTGCATCTCGGGGTTCTCCTCTGTGTGGCTTGGGGGCCAGACCGGCCAGACCGAGGGTGACTCGTGAACGCTTGGCTCCTCTCTGTAGCTGCTGTGCTCAGCTCCGTCTCTATAATTACGAATTGTTCAGATTCATCATGAAGTCAGTGCTGAAAGGTCCACACGAAGCTGGCTGTGTGAAAGGAAGGGTGCTTTATTTAGCAACTGCCCAAGTGATGGTGTGAATTCCTGAGCTGGAAATAAAACGCACGTCCCTGGCTGGCAAGCTGCTCCTCCCGCGGATAAGCAACCGGCCCAGGAGCGCCGGAGTGAGAGGGTGCGTGGGGGCGTCCAGGCTCCGGGGCGCTCCGGAGGCACCAGGCCCTGCTTCCCTCCCCCCACGCCCCCCCCCCCCCGACAACGCCTCTCGTCCAGTGTAGCTGGTGAGGGGGCCACAGGGCACCCCTGGGTCCTCGAGGGACCCTCCAAATTGCTTTGTTCCCAGGCTCTCCTCCTCAATATTCCTTGAGACGTGGTTGGGGCCTTTGTCATATGGTGATGGATCGAGGCCGTGAGAGTGGACAGCAGCGCCTGGTCTTAATCTCTCTTTTCCTTTCTTGGTGGCGAAGCGGCTGCAGGGCGCTGAGGATGCCGCCGCCCCCGCCCCCCGTGGAGCCTCAGGCGTGTTTATCACGGTGCCAATAAGCCCCGTGCGATTTATGGCTGTGCTTTTTAATTCATTCAATTCTCTGTTCATTGGGAGCTTAATGTTGTTGATCTATTTTCTCCTGAAACAAATAAAAACAATATGTGCTGACACTGCCTGGGACTTCTGACATGGACCAGAGAGGTCAGCATTTAATTTTATATTTATAGACTACACGGACAACATTATCTGTATTAAAAATGGCTCACTCAATCCTTGTCATTTTACAGCGTGGTCTCAGGCTCCCGTCGCAGACCCGGGTTTGCTCGTCCAGCCTCTTCCCCTTCCTTTACCCCCGCGCCCCTTCCCACTGTTCCCTCTGTCACCTGTTTCTTCTTCCACGCTCTGATGGCCTTTTCTCGTCTTTGTTGTTCCTGGTCCGTCCGTGACACATGGTCATCCATCCCCTCTGTCCCTGCACACACACGTGCATACATGCACACACAAACACACATGCATGTACACACGCACACACGTGCACACACACACACACACACATGCATGTACACACGCACACACGTGCACACACAAACACACACACATGCATGTACACACGCACACACACGCGCACACGCACACACACACACATGCATGTACACATGCATACACATGCACACATGGCTTTCTCCCTCACCTCCATCTCTTCTTCTTTTTTTGAGCCCATTTCCCCCGTCATCTCCACGGTATTTCTGTCCCTGGAAGCCAGGTCACATGCGCCACAGGTGAGGCTCCCTTGGCACATCCTTTGGGCTTTCACTGCAGGGTCGGCTCTCTGGACTGGGGAGGAGACGGGAACAGGGTTATTGAGGCAGCAGTTTTGAGTTTTGACAATGAGGGACCTGCCTTACGTTGAGAGAGCCTCTGGGTGACGAAGCTGTCCCTGTCCCGGGGTTTTGTCTCCTGCGTGTACCCAGCAGAAGTCACTGGACGTCGTGAGCTCTATTGCTTCATGCCGGAGCCAAACAATCAAATGTCTTGAAAAACGAAATGGAGAAGCAGCAGACTGACTGCAGTGGGGAGCGTCCTGCTGTCCACTCTGCTGTCCAGTTGGAACCGATTAGCGGAGCTCGTTGAGGTTCCATCTTGGCCTGTGTGACCTGAGAAAGTGATGGCACCTTTCAGGGTTGGGCGTCAGAGCTCATGGGTGACCGCTGTCTGGCATGTGGCTGGTACGTGGGACGTGCACAGTCAGTAGAAGCTATGATGGCCTGAGCTGTTAGCTGGTTAACTGGGGGGACGTCGTTGTAGCTCAAGGACTGCACTAACACAGGGGCTGTTTCTGAAATAACCTGTTTGGGAAAACACACAGACCAGAAGATTTGTTAGCGCCGTGGCTGTCTGGCGCCTGAGTCGCTCACCTCTTGGGGAGTCGCTCACCTCTGAGACCTTGTCTGTGTGTCTGGGGCAGACTTGTCTCTGACCTTCCTTGGTGTCTTTCTGGTGACTCTGTCTGCTGTACCTGAACGCCCTGCGGTGTGTGGGCCAGGGGTGGCATCTTTCCAAGGGGTTTTACGAATGACGCCCCCCCACTGGTCAGCTCCCAGTGGTGTGTGTGGGGTCTCCCCTGACGGCAGGTGGGCTGCTCCTGCCACGGACACCCCCTCATAGTGTCTGTGTCCTCACCTGTGAAATCGGGGTAATGACGCTGCTCCATCCAGAGATGACAGGAGGATTAATTAGATGCTATATTTAAAAGACTTTAGATCCTTGGAGGAGAGTGCAGTGTAACTGATATCTAAGAGGATAAAATATTTAAGCCATTGCCTCCAGGGGCCGTTAATCTTATTGTATTTTCAGCATTTTAGAAATTTTGTACGAAAACATTCTTTACGAAAGCTTCTCTTCTCGGAGAGCTGTGGAAGAGACACTTCCAAAGAGAGTACGGTGACGCGCATTGTCCCCCGAGCAGCTGCTCCCTGTCCTGCGAAGCCCTGTGCCTGCCGGGGTGGGCTGTGCGCAGCTTCCCGCGTGTCGGGCCCGCGTCCTGGGCCAGTCAGGGTTGATGGAGCGGGAGCGAGGCAGGCCGGACAGATTCCCGTCCAGCAAGCAGTGAAAGGAGTCGTTTCGACGATATCCTGTCTTCAGCTGGCACTGTAAGCCAGGCGTGTCCAACCTGAATGCCGGCCAAGGCAGATGCGCACGCCGCGATGAGATGTTTTTTCCAACCTCCTTCTTCTTCTTCTTCTTCTTCTTCTTCTTCTTCTTCCTTCTTCTTCTTCTTCTTCCTTCTTCTTCTTCTTCTTCCTTCTTCTTCTTCTTCCTTCTTCTTCTTCTTTCTCCTTCTTCTTCTTTCTCCTTCTTCTTCTTCTTCTTCTTCTTCTTCTTCTTCTTCTTCTTTCTTCTTCTTCTTCTTTCTTCTTCTTCTTCTTTCTTCTTCTTCTTCTTTCTTCTTCTTCTTCTTTCTTCTTCTTCTTCTTTCTTCTTCTTCTTCTTTCTTCTTCTTCTTTCTTCTTCTTCTTCTTTCTTCTTCTTCTTCTTTCTTCTTCTTCTTCTTTCTTCTTCTTTCTTCTTCTTCTTTCTTCTTCTTCTTCTTTCTTCTTCTTCTTCTTTCTTCTTCTTCTTCTTTCTTCTTCTTCTTCTTTCTTCTTCTTCTTCTTTCTTCTTCTTCTTCTTTCTTCTTCTTCTTCTTTCTTCTTCTTCCTTCTTTCTTCTTCTTTCTTCTTTCTTCTTCTTTCTTCTTCTTTCTTCTTTTCTTCTTCTTTTCTTCTTCTTCTTCTTCTTCTTCTTTCCTTAGCTCATCAGCTGTCATCAGTGTGAGTGTATTTTCTGTGTGGCCCAAGACAGTTCTTCTTCCAGTGTGGCCCCGGGAAGCCTCGAGTTTGGGCACTGCTGCTGCAGGCACGTGGTGGGTGAGATGACCGAGATCAGCCCTCTTGCTTTGGGCGATGAAACCGAGACCTGCGGAGACTGAGCACTTTTCACCCAGGGCTCCCTGGGCCACGGCCACCGGTCCCCGGGCCTCCCAGTTACAAGGCAGCTAAAGAAGTTCAGAGCCGTCTTCAAGCTCCCTGTGTACATGTGTCCTTTTCTGTCACATAGAGGCCCCACTTCTGCATTTGTAACGTGGTATTCTCTCTTAAAGAGGGCTGTGAGCAGTGTAGGCGCCTCAGAGCCCGCCATGCCTGGGCCCGCCCTGCCCCTAGGTCTCTTAAGCTGGACTGGTTTCCACCTTTAGATCTGTAGTGCTCTCCTCAGGTTATTCGGGTTGTGTCCGACAGAAGCCCAGCTCACGCCAGCCTCAACAGGAGAGAGAAGTGATCAATTCCTGTGACTGGAAAGTGGAGGGCACAGATGGCTTCGGGAGCAACTGGGCTGGGGGTCCACAAAGCCAGCAGGGTCCCCTCTGTCGCCATCCGCAGCTCTGCAGTCATTCACATCACGTGGCTTCTTGGGCACGTTCTCTCCAGGTGCTCCCGGCAACCCCCAACTCCCGCCCTCAGCGTGGTCAGCTCCCCCCCCCCCCGCCCCGCCCCGAGCGTGGTCAGCTCCCCAGGAGCTCCAACCAGGGTCCCGCAGGAGGACCCTCCCTGGACAGTCAGAAGGATTTCCCCCGAACTGTCAGCCTGGCCAGGGCGCTGAGAAAGGCTGGTCAGCTGAGCCACGTCTCCCCTCTGAGAGCTGGGATGTGGATTCAGTCCCTTCCAAATCACCTGGACTGAGAGGTGAGGGGGGCTGGTCTCCCCCCGGGAAAACCAGCGTGGCCTTATGGGAAGTGGGGACCA
Organism: Lyroderma lyra; assembly: GCA_004026885.1. Classification (NCBI taxonomy): domain Eukaryota; kingdom Metazoa; phylum Chordata; class Mammalia; order Chiroptera; family Megadermatidae; genus Lyroderma; species Lyroderma lyra. The sequence continues at coordinate 99,007 of PVJL010005317.1, forward strand.
CGGACGCACCGCTGGCTGAGTGCAGGCTCGCTCGGTGCTCACCACCTTGTGCATTTGTTTCTCTCCTCAGACGTGTCCCAGTCCCATTCCCTGTTCCCACGAGCGAGACGCTGAGCGCCGTGACCTGCCCAGATGGGGACCCGGGGGCCAGGTGGGCCTCAGTTCTCTGTGGTGGATGGCAGTGTGGACTGAGGATCAGGGGCTTGACCTTCCTCTGTGCCCCCAGGCCCTTCGCTCTGCGTAATTTCTTTGAATTTAGATCAGTCGCAAGTAAGGGCCCTGAGTGATCTGAGATTAATTTGACACACACAGAACGAGGACTCACATTAGACATGACGTCGTTGTAGAAAAATGGAGAAGGTCGTGTGCCTGCTCACACGAGTCAGTGGGTCAGATTCATGCCCTCCGCGTGTCCTTGGCAGATGGCACCGTCCGCAGGGACCTGCGGTGCTCGGACGGCTCAGACCAGGCGCTGGGGTCGTTGCCTCTGCCTTGTGTCAGGGCAACCAGAAGAGTGGAGTCCGTGAACAGGCCCGGCATCCCGGACACTCTGAGCTCCGTGGAAGGGCAGGGGCCAGGCTGCGTGCGGTGGGCACGTTCCGTACGACTGCCCCGTTGTCCTCCCAAGTGTGACAGTCTCGATCACACTGCACGTTCAGGGCAGTCGGGCTTGGGTGGGGAGGCTGCTGTCTGGTGACCTTTATTCTGCCGGAAAGCTAATAGACATTCCACCGTGCAGAGAGGGTGCTCTCCCGGGGAGTCTGCTCACTAGTACCGACGCTGCCCCCGTTACTGGGTTTAATTGAAAGAAGTCACGTCACATTTTTACCTGATGATTTGTACAACATTCTTACGTATTTAAAGGAGAGCGATACAAGCCATTCGCCAGGCCTTGGCTAATAGAGCCGTTTCCCTGCCCCCTTCCTCCTGGGCTGGAAGCTGTGGGGACCTGTGGGCTTAAAACGGAGCAGAAAGGGAACCACAAGGGTTGGTGGTGGGGGGTGGGGAGGCCTGCGCCTCCTGCCCGGTGGAGGAGACAAGGCGGTGTCAGCAGCCTGGTCCTGAGCTGGCTGGGGGCCCAGGCTGTTCTCGGCCATCAGAACGCAGAGCCTGTTGATAATCCACGAGGTCCTGAGCCCATCCTGGCACTTGTGCCCAGTCCATGCACCTTCGCCCTCTCAGGTGTCCCCCACGCCACGCCCTACCGTGAGGAGGGGGAGGGAACAAGACGGAAGACACCAGGGAGCAGGAGGACGGTGTCCCCATCAAGGAGAAGGAAGGGCTGCGGAAGAATTGGGGTCACTCAGTCCAGTTCCACCCTCAGAGCAGCGTGGTGTCTGGCTGGCATGGCGTTTCAGTGCTTTTGAACTGGATTACCTCCTGCCACGTGGACTCTCCTGTTCGCGGACCCACTGTCGGTGGTGCCTCTGGGCTGTGCTGGGGCCCACGGGGACTCGGAGGCCCTCTCAGGTGCAGCTGCCACTCCCACCCAGCAGGCACTCCCTCTCTGCAGCTGTAGCACCTCCAGGGGCGTCACCAGGGACCTGGTAGTGGCACCTGGGCTTCCTTCCCCACCTGTGGAGACCAGCTCAGGGACCGTGTACCCGTCTGGCACCCCGCCTGCCCGCAGGGGCATGCGCCTCCCACGTCTTCTCTCATGTGCGAGGTGCTGCCACTCTTTCTGTCCTCGTAGGGACATCTGGTCCCCAGTGCATGGAGCGTGTGGACAGTGGGTAGATTGGGCAAGCGTGGGGAAGGTGGGTCGCATGGCTCTGACTTTTGGCTGCAACGTCAGCTCCTCTCTCGCATCCAACTAGACATGCCTCCCTCCACCTCATTGGACAACCCTGTGGTTACCATGGTTACTACCCACTTAGGATTTTACCGTCTAGTCGTTTTACACTCACAAGGTGGAGGGGGTGCTGTGCAGGCCACAATTGAGAGTTAAAGTTTGTCATCAGCAGATACCAGTCCGGCTCTTGGCGGCTAGCATTTATCCTGCAGTTTCTCATTAAGCATTTTACAGTTCTCAAACTTTAATAACTTTACGTATGGGCAGGATAAAAACAATCTTCCTGGTAATGAGCAGAGAGTTTTCTTCTCACAGATGATATTAGACTTGGACTGTGTTTTCTAGCGCACACAATTCCCCCTCTCATACATTGCCCATTCCCTCGCAGGGTCTAAATGATAATGTTCTAACCATGTAATGCAGGTACCTAAAATTTAATGGATTTGCTTTTAAATGCCACTTAGAAATTGTTTCTCTCCTACCTATAACCGAAGTTATTAAAATTTAACAGTAAAAAAAGACTTTATGAAGACCTATCTGGCAGTGGAACAGATAAGCAGGTTCAGCTGCTCTTAACAACGAAGAGTGCGGTGTGCGTAGGTGAGGGCGCGCAGGACGCCGTGCCGGCCCGCCTCCTGTTGTGCCGAGGACCCTGCCCAAATTGCTGCTCAGGGACGTTTGCCCCTGGGCTCAAGGGAGGCGGGACTCCTCCTCTGGGACACAGGGACAACAACCATCCACCTGTCTGAGCTTGTTATTTCCTTAGTATAGAACAAGGACCCACTCGAGTTTTGTCTTTTGTCTTTTGTCCCTGGAGAAACCCGGCGGGACTGAGTTTCTGTGGGCCTCGCTGGTGCTTCGGAGAGAGGCGTGCGTGGTGGCGCTTAGGCTTTCTGACGCGGCGTTACACAGCACGGGGCGTGTGAAACGGTCTTCCTGCTCGGGCCACTTGTGCGTGTGTGCGTCAGTGTGTGTGCACGCGTGCCCGTGTGTAAGCTCACAGGCGGTCAGGAACCAGGCCTGCAGGACCGACGTGGAGGCAGACGTCCCCCCTCAGGCTGGAGGAACTACATTAAAAGAGGAAAGGGTGAGGCTGGTGAAGTTCAGGGACGTTACATATGCGCGGTCGCCGCCCTACCTGTCGTGTGATTTGTAACAGTGTCATCCCGCTCTCGTGTCCTGAGGTGGTTATGGTGCTGGGTCTGGGGGGCAAGGCAGCTCCTCGGGGGACGGCACGTAGGGAGAACTCTCTCATTGCTTTGGGGCTCGTGTCTGTGGGTACGGGGACTCCAAGGCGTGCTCCTCCACTTTGTGGCATTGCCTGGAGGTGGGCACATTGGCCACTGGAGTGCTGTTGGGATGGCCGGGCTGTGCAAATGTACCGGGGAGGTGACACAGGCGTGACTCCCTCTTGGCATGGTCCCCTCTCGAGTTTTGTTCAGCATGCAGTAAGACCCAGACCATTCCTAGAGCCTTGGATGCATGATGGCAGAGAGAGCTGGCCGTCGTGTTGGTGTGCACATGCAGTATGGAAGGTGCTTTCAGGGAGGAGGCAGACGGCTCAGAAGGTGAGGCTGTGACGGCTCTGTGGGCGCTGGAGAGCGGAAGAACAGGTGGTGGGTGGTCACGAACTGAAGGAGACACAGTCTGAAATGTGCGCAGGTGAGGGCTGAGAGGGGCCCGGTGGGAGCCCAGGGCTGCAGGGCAGAGGGCCCTCCCCAGCCGCTCCCCTCCTCACACCCATTGCAGGCGAACTCCCAGGGGAGAACCGGGCTGCCCTGTGACACTAACGGGCCGGCGTCACCCCCTTCCCATTCTGGCACTCAAGGCTCCCAGGCCTGAAGGCAGGTCCTTTCCCACTTGCCCAGAGTGATCCAGCAGGTTGACAAGCCCCCATCCCAGTGTGCTCCGAGATGCCCATCGGTCCTCCTCTTCGGGGGAGAGGCCGAGCAGGAAACACCCGCCCAGTGTCAGAGGAGGCCTGGACGGGCTCCTTAAAGTCAACACCCTCCCCTCTGCTGTAAATGTGAACAGACAGATGAGGACAAGGACAAAGGCCAAGGAAAGTCACAGCATATGGATTTGAAGGGTGGCTCCGTATCCAGTGTTGACAGAAAGGCCGAAGAGGGTCATTGTGAGAGGCCAGCTTCGCTGACTTCTGGTTAGATGGGTGCCTGTGACATCATGGTAGCAACAGAGTTCCTGCGCATCCAGCTTTGAGGTTCTTGGTTAAGGTGTCCAGTGTCCAAGGGCACATCTGTCCGAGGACCCAGGATGGAGTCTCAGTCATGGGCCAGCCCTGGCGGAGGTCTCGGCATGGTGGGGAGTCCTCTGCGGGTGAAGCCGAGGGGCTCTGAGCCAACTCTCTGTGTGAAAATAGATCTGAGATCTCTTCTCCCTTAGCAAACCTACGTCTCGTTCATCCCTAGTTTGCACGAATCTGGGGAAGGCATTCGACAGTGCCCAGCATCGCTGTCTAGGTTGGCGAAGCCGCGGATGCGCATGCTGAGTCCACAGTTTCCCAGGGAAGTAAGTTCCACTCACAGACAGCCTGGCCCCGTGGACATTTAGTGGGTGCTGGCGATGCCAGTGCTTCCACGTGGTCAGTTGGCGCTCTCTGCAGCATAGACCACCATCGTCCTGCTCGCGCCCGCCGGGCTTGACTCCCACAGATGAAATAGCCCCGCGTCCGCGGTGCTCTGGGGCCAACACCTTCCTCCTGAGCTGAGGTGCTGAGTGCTCAGACACTGCGGGGCACGGGGACGCCATCAAGGCCCTGCCAGGGCGTGTGGGGGTGGTGACGTGGCAAGTCCAGAGCGTGCTGTGGCCCTGAGGACGGCCCCCGAACTTGCTTGGCGGGACCCAGCCACCAGCATGTGGAGCCCTCGGCGGCCGGCCTCGCGCCCCGTCTTTGCCGCATAATAAATCGTCGCTCTCACATTAAGCGGTCAGGCTTCAGCGATAAGCAAAGGGCAGCTGCTGGTGGGGCCCGGATCAATAGGGCTTTCTATTTATAGGATTGTTACAAATGGAAGTTTTATTTAAATGAGACAATGCTGAGGAGGAGTACACAGAAGATCGATGTGATACAGTGCAGCAGGAGTTTAATTTGGGTCGGATACCCAGTGCGTGCACACGCACACCCACCCGTGCTTTCCCCGGAGCTACAGACGTGTTGCAGGGGAAGGTCAGCACCCCGCAAACACCCCAGAAATGACCAGACTGAGAGAACATGCTGGAGCGGGCAGGATGCGGGAGAGGGGGCAGGAGCGTTGGGCGGAAGGACTTGGGACAGGGACCTGGGATGCGAAGGGGGTGGGGGTGGGCTGCGGCCTCCCCCTGGGGCCCTGGTCTATCCTCCACTGGGGAGGGCAGTGATGCCTCTACCTGCAGAGCAGATGAGAGCGAGACGGGGCCAGGTGTGACGGCCTCGCCCACTGCCTGGCACCAGAGTCGTGCTTGTGGTCCCAGGGCATGGCTGTGCCCCTGAAAGTAGGAAAGGGGCAACGAGACAGGTCAAGTTGTCAGGCTGCTGAGGTCTAATCGCAGATCCTGCCAGCATTGCCCTGGCTCCATCTTTTACACCCATCCAGGCAGAAAAGCTGGCACCGGCGTGCTGACCCCAGACTCCCAGGTGAGGGGCTGCACTGGCAGTTGTCACCTGGATGGAAGGAGAGGAGCTGGCAGTGGCCACGGGCACAATGCCAGCCAGCACTTGTCCCAAAGCCGTTCTCGGCTGTTGTGCCTGCGGAGACTTTCCCCGCACACTCGCTCCGTGGGATGGACCGCGTTTGGGACCCGCTGGCAGGTGCCTGTGGGATGCGGCCGGCGGACCCCTCCCCTGGCAGGCCCGGGGGTTACTGTCTGGGACAGGATTTCTCTTTGGGGGCGGGGGGCAGGGCGTGTGCTGCAGTCTCAGGAGACGAAGTCCGTCTTCCTTCACAGCAGAGACTTCATCGCGCACGTCACAAGTCCCAGGTGTGACCCATCATCTCCATCTCAGTACTTGGGCTTTTTCCTCTGGAAGGGTGGGAGGCATACAAGCAAGCTTTGTAGTTTTCTATCTGTCAGCTCGTCACATAAATATTTAAGTGAAAACTGGTGTTATCATCGTAAACCCCCATTTGAGTGGTCAGGCCCGTCACGTTGGCCCTTGACACAGAGTCAGGCACACACAGGGTTTGACCCCTGTGGGCGTCTGGCAGCCCTCTTTGTGGGGCCTTCCCACGTCATCATGGGGTCTCCCGGTGTCATCGGGGGTCTCCCGTGTCGTTGTCAGATCTCCCTGTGTGGCCCACAGAGGCACAGCATGTACTGGACTCGGCATGAGCGCCATCAGCGAGCAGCTCTGCTCGGCATCCCTGCCCCACAGCTATGGGTGTCCTCTGCAGTGTCCACAGAAGGAAGTCCTTCAGACTCATGGACACCTGGCTGCTTTCTCAAAGGGCACCGTTAGGGAATAGCTTGGCCAATGTAATTCGGGACTCGAGCCCACACAGGTGAACTCTGTTAGGAGGTGGGCACGTTGGCCCCTGGAATGCTGTCAGGATGGCCGGGCTGTGGCCCCTGGAATGCAGTCAGGATGGCCGGGCTGTGTACGTGCAGCTGGGGAGGTAGTAAGGCACACCTTACCGAGTTGTGTGTACAAAGCTGCCAGTGTAAGTGCATGGTGGCGAGTTCACAAACATAATTGTCAGATTGTGGGGATGATGACAGCATGGATGGCCATTCCATAAAAAGAGTTCCAAAATTGCTTTGAAGGGTGGGCTAAGCGCTGGCGTCGATGCACAGCTTCCCAAGAGAAGGACTTCAAAGGTGACCGTAGTGACATTCAGCAGTGAGGTGTGCAGCACTTTTTCTAGGACGCGTTCGTGAACTTAATTGTCCAACCTCGTACTGCTTGTTCCCTGCGTGGTGCATTAGCTTAATTCTCAGGCTAATCCTTGATTAACACCCAGGAGGTTGGGGCCTTTTAATTGAGAGAAAGTCTACAAGGAAAATGGTCCCAGGGAGGCCAAAGACTGTCTTTGGAATTGCCAGGTTTCCCAGTGCTAATGGAATTTAGATCGCAGGAACGGAAAGCGCCATCCTTTCCCCTGACCCAGTTTGGGAAGCACAAATTGATCAGCAGCCCAGCTGGGCCGGCACACAGCACCCGCAGCATTTGCAGGGCTGCTGGGAGTGCTATTCCCAGCTTCTGGCAGAGGGGCCAGGCGCTGCCGTGTGCCCAGAACTGCAGACGCTCTGCCTTCGTGATGTGGGCGTTCGGCCATGGGGACAGGTTGGGGGCCCCAAGACAGTGCGCCCACAGGAGGCAGAGGCCGAGGTGTCCAGGATGTGCAGGGAGGGGACCACGTGGGGAGAGGGACTCCAGAGCTGTCAACTGGACACGTTTGCTAGAAGGAGACATGCATGTATTCCTAAAGTTTTCCGCAGGCAGGCGTAGTTTACATACCACAAATCCACAGATGTTCGGTGCACAGTTTGCTGGGTTCTGATAAACGTGCGTCCATGGAACCCCCAGCACACCTGACACCCTTTCCAGTGACTCCCTCCCAGGGCACCCACGTTCTGTGCCGACTTCTGTCACCACGTGGCTTTCCTCTGCAGAACTGCACATGCAAGGATCAGGCCACGCGTGCGCTGCTGTGACTGCCTTCTGTAGCTCAGCCTGCTGTTCTGAGGTGCATGCATGGTCTTGTGTGTGTGCTGCAGTTTATTGTTTTATTGCTGAGCACTAGACCGTTCGTGGTTACCCCACATCTAGTTTCTCCATCCACCTCTTGATGACCATGGACAAAGAAAATTCAGAAGTCTCGAGGAAGAGAAAAAGTGTATTTTAGGTCCGAATTAATCACTTCACCCCACAGATGTTCGGTGAATGTCAGCTGTGTGCTTGGCGTTGTGGGCTCCACAAAGGCAGCTGTGGGTGAAGGGCAGGGCCTGCCCTCACGCCTGGCGCTGAGATCTGGGCGGGACACAGATTATGAACAAGTACTAATTTCCTGACCAAGGTAGTTGTAGATGAAGATAAGTTCTGTGGAGGCGGTATTGTCATGGAGAAGAAGCCAAAGCTTACATTTCTAGGACAGGTGCTTCGGCACAGTCTGTGTTTTTCACTTAAAATTGTTATTGAGACCATGAATCCGGTAAAAGAATCACTTGCACCCGCTTGCGATTTTCTGCCTTAGAAAACCAGTCCGTGAGCAGCGGGTCCGGGTGAGGCGTGGGCTCAGATGCGCTCTGCCCCACCTCCTGTGCCCTGTGCTTTCCTGGCTTGGTGGTTTCTCACTGCGTCCCCTCTCGGTATCGCAGGTATATTTGTGGTTGTTCCGTGCAGATTTCTTAAAAATAAGAGTCCTGGTTCTAAGAAAGAAAACCAAGGAACACATGGGCTGTGGGATTTGAATTATTTCCTTCTAAAACAACCACCACCCTCTGTTCGAGATTCCTGGAGACAAATGTTTGCAAAGGGAGCTGTTTCCCCTTCCACCGGAGCTGTTCTCGTGCGCTGCGCCGTGGGCACGCGGGGAGGTCCTTCAGCACTCCACGAGAAAGCAGTTCCCGGCACAATGGAGACGACGGAGCAGGACAGTAACAGGATGTGCGGGATTTAAATAACCGACGCTGCTTAAGGAGGACGTCAGACTTGAACCCTCTGTGGCACTGACGTGACGAATCCAAGATGGCCTCTGCACGTCGCCGCTGAGCGCGGTGCCCACCACGGACACTTTGCAGGCACATTTGTTGATAGATGAAAATATTTTTACAGACTTTCCATTGTTCCTTGTAGCCATCCGCTTTTAATTTTCTCTTTCTAGTTAATATACTTGTGTATAATTTAAACAGAAAAGTGTTCTGTTTCATCATAAAAGCTTTGCCCGTTACTTTGTGTGTGTAAATCAAGCAGACAGCAGTACATCCTCGAACTTGTTTTTTAAGGCTTTTGTTGACAACAACAGAAAAGAAGATCACAGACACCACCAATAAGCGTGGACATCAATTATTTTTTAATTGTATAGGAGTACAGTACACTAATTAAAACTAGTATATCTTGCAATGCCAAAGGCAAAATTAATTATTAATTTTTATTAATATTCAGAAGTAGCACAAGGAATGCATTAATAAGGATTTGGTGGTGGTGATGGAGATCTTGTTTAGCTTTATATTTTAGGGAAAAAAGAGGGTTGCGGGCTCGGTCTTCTGGGTAGCAGAGCCTGCACGGAGGGGGTGATGTTTATTGAAGTGGAGCGTGCTCTCTAGAATGGGTGTTCAGTGACAGAGGAGGGGACGTGGACGGAGAGGATGTGACAACCCCAGAAGCTTGTCCAGAATGGTTTGACCTGACAACTCTACATTCACCTGTAAAATTGTTACTGTTACCTTAGATTCTTTTGGGTTATTTAATTGGGTATTTTCGTTAAGCCATCTTGAGTTGACATTTAATAATTCATTTAGGAGCTGTGCACAGACTATTACCCAGCTCACCAAATCCAAGATGAACGGAATTACTTTTGTGCACAAAAAAGATTCTGACGTGAGTTTTTCCTCTGCCCTCTCGCCCTCCCTGCCCTCCTCCTCTCAGACTCAGGAGAGAGTCTCTAAGGCCCCCTCGTCCTGTCTGGCAAAGACAGAAGCGCAGTTATGGTTTGGGGACTGAGCCTCTAAGCCCATCTAGCAGCAGCCTTGAAACTGTGTAGGGTGTGCACAGGCCGTCCATCTGTGTTTTCGGTAGTGGGTTTGGTGGCCTCTTAGTTTGTGATTACATACCCTTCGTGTCTGCTCTTTCGGAAGAAATGTCGTCTTTGTAAAGTCAGCCCCAATAAAAACCTTCGATGGAACCAAACATCTCGACACTGCAGTGCTGGGAAGGGTGGCTGTTTAGCCACAAGCTGAGATTCCAGGGCACGTGCCCACCCGCCCCACGGGGAGAGCCATCAGCCTGTCCTCCCCTGCCTCCCACGTGGGAAGCTCTCGGCCTCACACAGCCCGATCTGTGCGGTCGCGCATCTTCAAGGGCGGAAGGGAGAGGAGCAGGGCGTTCACAGCTCCCGTGGAGCTGCAGCAGCACAGGCAAAGCTGTGTGGTGCAGCATATGCACGGCTCGTGCCTCCCTTCACACCTCGGGGGACAGCAGGACTCCCCGCCACGCTCAAGCTGTCGCCATGCCCGTGGGAGCGCAGCGCTCTGAGGAGCACGTCTTCCACCTGATGGCCGCCTTGCGGAAGGGAGTCCTGGAACAGCGCTGTCCAGCTGAGCAGCTCACGTTCCTCCAGCTGGGTGGGAAGCCACCTTTGAGAGAGAGGGGCCGGCTGGTCTGACTCCACACGGTCACCGCTGGCGGGACTCGCACGGCTCGGGGAGAGGTGGCTGCGTGGTCAGGGTCTGCAGGAGCCAGACCTGGGCCTCAGCACGTCGGTTCACATCACCTGCCAGAGTCCGTGGGGGACGGAGAAGGCTGGCTCCGTCGGGGCCTTTGCCCCACCTCCAGGCCCTGACTCCGAGGGCCTCAGGTGCTGTGGGGTTCCCTGGGCGTGTGGTGTGGGGCCCACGCGGTCTCTCCTCCCAGCCTCACGGAGGTGCTGCGAGACCATCCCCACCCCCCTGATGTTTCCCAGTTACTGTCCTGGGCAGCCCAGGCCCAGGGTTCGTTTTCGTTTGGCTGATATTTTTATTCACATAGTTTGTCCATCTGTGCGGATCCTAGAAATCCAAGTCCGTGTTCTGCCCATTTCTGCTGCCCGTGCCCCAGGTCCCCACGCCCTGGCTCTGTGACCCGACCTGGTAGGCATGACTTACCCTTCTTGAACCAAGGTCTCCTCATCGATAGATGCAGGTGGTTGTGAATGTCAGCAGGACGGAGTGGAGGGACATGCTTGGTGCACGGGGACTGTTGCAGTGCTAACCTTGTGCTCGGCTCTGAGGGAGAGGCCGCAGAGACCCAGGCTGTATCCTCCCGTGCAGATGCCGCTCTGTTAACGCTCCTCCTCTAAGCATACTTGGGGGGAAGGCTTGTGCGCATAAATCATGTTTATGTGTTACTGAAGCTTTGTTTACGGATTGAGGACACGTTAAGGGCATTAGGGTCCATGTCTGCAGGGATCGGGGGAGGAGGATATGTTCGGGGGGTTGTTTGGTACATGCGATGGCGGCGAAAGCTGACCCAGGGACCATTGCACAGTCAGACCTCGCACACTCTCTCTGTGTGAGGGATGGCCCCAAAGTGGTGCTGTGCGCGGCTTCTTTTCCCAGGTCCTCAAGTTGTGGATGGCCTCATCTTGACCACATGCAGAGATGCGGTCAGAGAGTCTTCGGTACCTGACGTGTCGTGTGCGCGGTGGCTGTGCCGAGAGCATTGTGCTCAGTACTTGTCCAGATGTTGGGGGTCAGGTGTTGTTCAAGGGAGTTGATTGATTGATGACGCTTGCTCTGAACTGCTCGCCTCTGCCAGGGCCGGGCGAGCTCTCCTCAGAGTGGGGACGAGTGTCCGGGTGAGGGGCTTCCATCCCACCCACAGGCCCGGACAGGTCCCGAAGACATGGAAACTGCCCTGGTTCAAGCACCTTCGTTTAAGCAGAGCACGAGATCGCCTCGAGTGGCTCCGAGAAGCTTCCCATCATTGCAAGTTGAAGGTAGATTGAGACGAAGAGTTGAGAAAGCTTCTCTGTTTTCTGTAGGAGAGAAGCCTCACTAATTCTTTTTTTTTTTTTTTTTTTTTTTTTTTAATTCATTTTTATTGTTAGACTTATTGGGGTGACATCTGTTAGCAAGGATTACATAGGTTTCAGGCATACAATTCCACAGTGCATTGTCAACTTGATGTATAATAGGTTCACCACCTAATGTGACCCCTCTTTCCATCCCCTTATATTTAGCTTCCCCCCTCCTCTCCCACCCCCTCCCCTTTCTCCCCTCCCTAACCCGCTCGTCCCCAAATAAACATTAAACTATCGATTGTGTCCATGGGTTATTTGTTTGTTCAGTTCTTTTTTTCTTTGCTTTCAGTTTTATATTCCGCATATGAGTGAA